>JAHWFP010137949.1:0-11653 GCA_023313725.1 Lithobius niger | reverse complement strand
TAAGTCCAACAACCATTCCCCGTCACTATAACCCTTATCCCTAACCTCAGTAAAGAAATCATGATAGTTATTCCTGACCTCAGGAAAGAAAACTTTTATTTGCATTTCAAATAAAAACGCAAAAGGTAACAAAAGCATGTGACAGCCGTGGTTGGTGGGGGTTGGGGGGGGGAGGGGGGGGAGCAAAACAAACAATAAAAGCCCATAATTAGATTTCAAGCAAAAAGAAAAATAATATTTAATTGGCCATCAAGCAAAACAGCTAAAATAAAGGCTTTTAAGGATTCCAAAACAAACAACAAAAGCCCATAATTAGATTTCAAGTAAAAACAACTAAAAACATTTATTTGGCCATCAAGCAAAATAGCTAAATTAAAGGCTTTTACAGTATTTGGATTCCAAAATAACAACGCAAAAGGAAAAAACGCGTGTGGCAACCCTGGATGATGGGGGAAAGCCACTTGTACGGCCGCAGTACAACGTAGCTTCTGCGGCCTCTTATCCCTAATACTCTGTAGAAATCGAATCGCCCAATCAGGGCAGTAGCCAGGAAATTTTATATACCCCCTCACTAGAATTAAAATGAAGAGAGACCCCCTCCCTCCCCCTCGGCTCCACAAAAAATATAGAAAAGAAAATTCCATTCGCCACAATTAAAAAATACTTACCCACAGAAACAATTGCAAGTAAAATTACAAGTGGAATTGCAAATTAAAAAAAAAATAAAGCAAATCCCTGTGAAACTGAATTTTAGTTTAAACACACTTTTTTCTGTCGAGCGTAATGTAACCAAACGTGAACTAGGAAAAAGGTCTTGCTTCACGACTGTGAGGCAGGGGATGGCGCTTCGTTGTCATTGAAATTATATTTCCTTTTTTAATACCGTTAAGCTTGTTTTTTTAACATAACTAGTTTAATTTGTTTACCACTTTTTTTTTAAATTAACAATCAGCACGATTTATTTTGTGACTACGGTCGTGTTCAACAATTTAACTCTGCACCTGAAGCTGACGTTTCGAAATAACCTAACCATTTTATCGTGTTGGGCTTACAATTTTGTTGTTATCTGGCAAACAAATTTTAAACGTAATCATTAACTGCTTCCAAACAGTAAGCTTTATACATAAACAGGTCATTTTCAGGTCGCTTAGGCCTACAGGAACTAGAAAGAATGCTCTTTCATTTGAAACCTTAACCTTTCTACACTACATGGTTCTCTGGAACTGAACTTAGCACGAATTTGTATACAAAAATCAACGCTATAGTCTACTAGTAAAGGCCTCATCGTGTTTCGTGCTTTTCGGCCCAGTAGGCCGCTAATGACCAAGTTGTCGACGCGCCATTAAGCCTCAATCGCCCCCCCCCCCCCCCCCAGTAGGCAAAACCCCCACACGTGCAGGTACTGCGGGGGTGCTGGTTCCGGCCCTGCGCCCAATGTACATACTGAATTAACAACTATCCAATATTCACATCTAATCGCCACACCACTTACTGCACAAAAGTCCTAGTAAAGTTATCCGACAGGAGTTCCCAGTTTACAGTACTGTACTTACTGTAATTGGCTGAGTGTAATTACCGATTTAGTAACCTTGGTTAATGCTGCATGTTGCCCTTCAGCTGTACTCCCGTTGAACGCAAAGTTGTGAGTCATGTGACCTGATGTTCCCAGGGCATTGTGTGATGTGTAGTATACTGTAGTACTGGTTGGTCCGTACACATGACCGTCACAGTAGTTAGGTGCATACAACCTGATGGTATCCGAAAAAAACGCCCCCGACAAAACGCCCCCAGAGAAAACGCCCCCAACAAAATGCCCCCTGGGATAAACGCCCCCAGGAAAAATAACCCCCATGAAAAAACGCCTCTCAGAAAAAACGCCCCTAGGTAATACACACGTGCTGAGAAATGTGATGAACGAACTACGAGCAAAAATTACAATTAGTTTTTGTCGAAATAATCAGTACATCGATTTTGTTGCTCTTGGAATCAGAGAGATTACATAAAGCATGGATCGACGCCACTGGAGTGAACGAAGCAAACGATATGGCTAGTATCTTTTAAAGTAAATCAAATACAAATGGACAGGGTGTCGTAAAGGTACTAATTCGCTAGCGGAATCTCTACTCGGGGAGTGGAATTGCTCACAATTTCAACCTTTTTTGGTGCCTTACGTTATCTGAAGCAAACTGATGCTTGTATAGATGAACCAGCTCAATTTCGACCCTTACTACTTAAGGAAGTGTAGTTAAGAAATGGGGTTAACCTGACGATGCGAACTAAAAACCATTTATACTTAAGGACATTATTTGCTGGGAACTTTTATCGAGGGGCATTTTTTGCCGGGGCGTTTTTTCCTAGGGCCGTTATTTCCTGGGGGCGTTTTTCCCGGGGGCGTTTTTTCCAGGGGGCGTTTTGTTGGGGGCTTTTTGTCGGGGGCGTTTTTTCCTAGAACCCAACCTGATACGTATCATTCGATACAGTTTGTTCTTTTTGTATTCACTTCCTTCGATACCACTCGTTCTTTTTGTATTCCATAACGACATGCCACGCATGAACCTACACCAACGTATCAATATTATTAAATGGTATTACCAAAACGATATGATATCAGACGTTTTGGTGAGGTGGCAGGCTACGTATCTTCAGCCACCTGCATGCCAGTCTACAGTGGCACATTTGGTGGAGAAATTTGAAACCACAAGTTCTGTGGAAAATCAACATACGGGCCTTTATGGCCGTAAACGAATGGCACGAACGATTGAAAATGCCGCCAAGATCCACCACGCGTTCCTTGATGAACCAACGACGTCCCAGCGTCAGTTGGAACGGCAAGCGGGTGTGTCACTGCCTTCAGTTAATAAGCTGATTAATGACATAGACTTGAAGATGTACCGTCCACAGCGTATCCACGCCTTAATTGAAGATGATCCCGTAAACGCATTCAGTTCTGCGAGAAATTCCTAGATTTCCTTGCAGATGACCCACAGAACGTGGAACGGATATTATACTCCGATGAAGCCAAGTTTCATCTGAGTTAATCGTCACAACTGTGTATTTTACAGCGATGACAACCCACACGTCACTATGGTGGCATTCACGCCGTCACTTGGCATTAATGTTTGAGGAAGGTATGTGGGCTGGGGGGATGGGGCCATTGGACCATTCTTCCTTGATGGAGCAATCAACGGTGCAGTATATTGTCAGCTGCTAGAAGACAGGATTCAGCTAGCTGTAAGGGAAAAGTGTCACGCAGATATTATTTTCCAACAAGATGGTGCATCACTGCACTATGCAACACAGGTGTGAGACCTTCTTGATGACCAATTTCCCAACAGAAGGATTGGTAGAAGAGGTGCGATGGAATGGCCCGCGCGTTTGTGCGATCTGACGCCTATGGACTTTAAGTGTGTGGGAATAGTACGGGATTTGGTGTACATTCAACCAGCCCACGATATTGCAACACTGCAGGTTCTCATTACTGCTGCAGTTGAGACATTTACACCTGACTTATGCAGGAGAATATGCTCAGATGTGGTGAGTGTATCGTTGCTCGAGGGCAGTTCGAGCACCTTTGTTCGGATTCATCACCTGGAACATCTTTCTTTGTCTCTAAACCTTAATGATGGTTTGAAACAAAATGTCAAACGTCAGCGTGCTAAAGGTTAGCGATCAGGCCCGGCAATGGGACGGGGACCATGCCAAAGTCCTCACCCTGCCCCCCCCCCCCGGTTCCACATTCGCTTTTTCTTTTGCTCTATTATTATTTGAAATCTCGGAATTCCTCACAGAACTGAATGTTTCTATCGGGATCATCTTCTTTTAAGGCATGGATACGTTCCTTTTGCGAATTGTTATTTGAAATCCATATACTGTTAATGGGTTTATTTTAGCTATTTTATTTGAAGGCCAAATAAATGCTTTATTGTTTCTTTCTGTTTGAAATTAAAAAATAAATGCACTTATTGTTTGTTTTAATCGCCTCCCCACCCAACCCCCACCATCCAGGGTTGGTACATGCATTTGTTCCTTTTACGTTTTTATTTGGAATCCGAATACCGTAAAAGCTTTTATTTTAGCTATTTTGCTTTATAGCCAAATGATATGTCTTTTTTCCCTTCTTATTTGAAATCTAATTATGGGCTTTGATTGTTTGTTTGTTTGGTTTTCCCTCCCCCCTCCCACCGACCAGGGTTGCCACATACGTTTTTTTCCTTTTGCGCTTTTATTTGGTATCCAGATACTGTAAAAGCTTTTATTTAGCTATCTTGCTTCTTGGCCAAATAAATGGGTTTTTTACTTTTTACTTTTGAAATTTAATTATGGGCTTTTATTGTCGCCCCCCCCCCCCCTACCAACCAGGGCTGTCACATGATTTTGTTACCTTTTGCGTTCTTATTTGAAAAGCAAATAAAAGCTTTCTTTCCTGAGGTCAGGAACTTTCATGATTTGTTTTCTGAGGTCATGGATAAGGGTTATAGCGACGGAGAATGGTTGTTGGACTTAAAAAAATTCGACATCGACGTGTAGCGTTTTTTTTTTGAAACACCCTGTATTACATCTCGACCTGAATGTTAAATTTGGTGGCATGGTAATCTTTTTGATATTAGTTTTGATATTGTTAGTAAATTCGCATGCGCGCTAGGTTAATTTATTCAAAAATCTCTTGAATAAATCGGTTGACAAAAAGAACTTCAAGACGTGCCTCCTCTTTTGAATTCTTTTTATGGTGTAACCTGCGGATTAGGACTTATAACCTTTCTAGGCCTAACGACTTTATGCTTGTAAATTAGAACTGTTCCGAATGAGGCTTGAATAGTTTTCGGATTTATGCTTGATGGTCGATAAATCAGGTGACAATCATTATTCTTAGGTTTAAGATAGTTTGAGTACTAACATACAGGTAACTTGTAACCTCGAGTCATACAGGTGGTAATTTCTGTCTCATGCACATGTGAATGGTGCCGTTAACCCGCAACTATAAGGTTAAACTAGCCCTAAGATAGTCATAATTTGTGTCCCTGGTAACAAATCTTCCTTTAGGGCTCACCCTAGTAGAATTTCAGGGTCTCTCTGAGTAGTTGTTCTGACATTTTGGTGCCGAAACCTGTGCGGTATGAGTGAATTTGGGAAGCTGCACTTTAGATGAGGTTCAAGCCGACTTCTTAGGAGGGAGTGAAAGGCTATAGTGTCACAGCAACTGTGCCTATTCGTTAAAAGCTCAGCAAAAACACTGGTTTGCGTTTGGTTTAGTCATAACCTATGAAGAAAAAATATCAGCCATTACATCGGTGCTTAAATCAACTAAAAAAAATAGAACTGCAAGAAATAAATAAATTATTGCTTAAATTGTCGAAGGATATTTTAGGCAACACCAAGGATGATGTGGAGGTTGGTCTAACTCAACTAATTCATACAGAAGCTGTCATTATGTCCGGTTTCCAACAATTAGAACTTTTGACATGAAGGTTAAAGCTAATCGTTGTTTGGCCAAAAAAATTAGTACGTCCGGTAGGGGCATTTTCAGCAATTAGTTCCGGGCGACCTAACCTTAATTGCCTAAGCTGCAAATCAAGCAATTCGACGGCGCTTCGTGTGACTGGGAGAGGTTTTCGGACAAGTTTACTTCAGGTGTGGATTCCAACAATGCAATTAGAAAAATTTGAAGTTCAACTATTTTTGCAGTTTTTATCTGTTGAACCATATCGCACTTCAAGGACTTGGTCTAACTGAAATCAATTACGTTATTTGAATATTTGTGTTGATATATTGAAACTCAAAAATGGTCAAAAGAAGGTTTCGGTGGACAACCACCTAAATTTGCTTGCTAAAGGCAGCACAAGTGCAAGTAGGAAAATGTGGGAACGACCTACTTGTTGCAGGACTGCCACATGTTAGCGCGTTAGAAGCCTTCGGTGCGTCATTGAGAGCATTTTTTGTCCCATACTTCTAAGAGCCATTCCATAAGATTATCGCCGAATGGAACAGAAAACCCAACAGTAACGGACACAGATTTAAATTTCCTTCTTGATTTCGCGCAAACCGAGCTGGAAAAACCGAGGCTGATCTCAACCTTACTTTCAAAATTATTCACTGTTTACTCCTGGTCGATTTACCGCTCTTTGACTTTAGTACTGAGACTCGAACCCGGGGAAATCACCTTAGGCTCGTAAATCTCAGGTATAACCTGAATTGCAGGAGAGCATTTTTTGGTTTGAGAGTGGTTCCAGTTTGGAACTCGCTCACAAATGACATTGTTTCGGCACCGTCATTATACATATCCTCCGCAAAAAAAAACTTAATACATGTGATTTAAGGGCACACTTACTGCGTCCTGAAAACTACCCTTGAGACCAGCCATTTTCCTTTATTCCAAATTTCTTCCTTTTAGTCTTCTGTACAGCCATACCGGCTGAGAAGACTATTGCAACGACTTTGTCCGTCCGTCCGTCCGTCGCTTTTTTCAACTTCGCAACGGTACCAGAAATTGACGACCACTGTTTACAACGTTCGATTCAGTGTCTAAAGTTAGTTAAATAACATGGCAAATTAAAACATCGTTGCCTCCTTATAGCTAATAGACTTCTTCGACGTAACTAAATTAAATAATAACATTTCATCGTCGAATTGAAATCCTAAAGATTTATGTTAACGCAGCCGTAAAAACAAAAACATTTTAGCTTCGTTCAAAAGAGTCTTGTTGCATTGTTGCATGAATGAATAGGCTTACGATCGAGCCAAATTCTCCATTAGACCTATCTGCGACTTACGAAACTAAAACTGCCGTTAAAAAAATTAGGCCTCAAAATGAAAATTAGAACTAAAATCACGTTACCATGGCAACGTCAATAGTTGCTACGAGTCGCTGCTGCAGCGTTTCTCCTGTCCCTTCCCTACTACCACTGATCTATATAGGCTACGTTGCGCATTACGTTGTAACACTGTAACTGTGTGTGTGGAGGCATACCATGTTGCAAAAATGAATAGGCTTACTGTAGCCTATACAATCCAAATCTCCGTTAGTTATTACTTACGAAATTAAAGTTGTAAATTAGGCCTAAACGCTGACAATTATGCCTAAAACGTAAAATAAGCTTAAAAGCTAACACATTTGTAACTGGCAATTTGATGGTTACTGTTTTTAGATTATATAATAGAGTTAGCTGTTGTAGTGCATGATAGAGGTCTGCACCTCAACATTGGAAGTGGAGGAACTGTACAGAAGACCCGTGCGACTAGATAGTTGCTGTAGCCCCTTGTTTAATCCCCTTTTCTCCCCTTAAGGAGTTTTGAAATTCTTATTGAAATTTGTATGTGCATTTGCTAATGCGAAGTTGCTTAAGTTTTTTTTTTTTTTAATAGCGTGCTGTTTGTGGTCCACCCCGGCCCTTGCATGTCTACTTTGATCTTTTACATGAAGCAAAGAAAGTCTTTTTATTATTATATAGGGCAAGTTTTCAGAATTTCAAGTGAAAAAGACGAGAGCCGTTAGGAAAGAAAGTCGTCTGCGTAAAAAAAAAACTGAAGGCAAGAAAAGAAGAAAATTTCTGTTGCAGTTCGTCTTTCGCCCAGGCCGCAATTCAAAAAAAGGGAACTATATTCAAGCGAAAACCTCCTTCTGTATTCCACAATTCAACTTAATATTCTTATGAATGAACTGAGTTATGACGAATATGTCTCGCAGAGATGCCTTGGCCAGAGCTAATCGCTGCTTCAATTGTTTAGCAAAAAATCATCAAAGTATCCACTGCTACTTTTCTATTATCTGTTATAAATGCAAACAATTGCAACATACTTTTGTATGCCCTAAACGAGAGAATTAAAGAGTAGAAACAGACTGATGAAAAGTTCAAGGGTGAAGCCAAGTTACCAGTCGCTCTGCAAGTTGTCATGTAAACACTTCAATGAAGTCCCGACAGCCTTATCAGTTTTGCAAGCAATGAGAGGGTGGGGGGTTGAGGTTTAAAGGCGCGTCGACAGCTAGGTCATTAGCGCCGACCCCAGTCACAGTGTAGTAGTCTGAGTTGCCACTGCACCACACATTACAGAGCCGTTAAACAAACCCCAAATCAAGATCTTATCATACATCTGTACCTAATGCAAAAATTTAACATCCCGATTGACCCACTATGTCTTGCGGAAGATGGAAATGGTGACAAACACTATCAAGATGGTGACAATCAACAAGCAAGTGATGGACTGTAAGTGGCCGGTGACACCAAGGACATTCAGGAGAGATATGACACCACCTCTTCCCAGTGACAATGAGAGTGTGGGGCATTTGTGACATTGGAATGGAACAGTGGTAATGTTAATAGACTGGGCAGCAAACGTTCTTTCATCACGGAGCGCATCGTGTAGAAGTTAGGGCTCATTAAGTGAAAAAAAAGAGTAACTCAGTCTATTCATTGGTGGGAATCAGAAAAGTCAACTGTGTTAAGTTCCTATCACAATTGCAGCAAGCAACAATATGTAACAGCTTTCTGGACAAGCATTGCACGTTCAAGACATTCCATTGGAATGAAATTATGGGAGTCTGAAAGAATAGAGAATTTTAGACGAAGTTTATGCCCACATAGTTGGTCGCATCTTATGGGAACCGGTGAAACTGTGTCTGTGGACGTCCTCATCAGAGTAGACTGGTGTTGGCACATCAGGACTGTTCACGTGAAATGTATATCTTATCTCGTGGCGACCAAGAGCATTTTTGGGTGGCAGTTGTAGGGAAGTATGAAGACATACATTCAAGACAAAGCAGTAATTTCAATGCTTGCCATTTCGAAATCTTTGGAAATGAAATCTCTCTACAGAAAGTTGTCAGCGATTTGGGAATCGGACGGTAGTGGCACGATGGCAAAGAAAGACAAGTCTGAGATACCTCTGCAAGACATGGTGGTGTTAAGCAAATACAAGAAAACGACTAAACACTCCAAAGGCAGTAAATCTGTGTCCTGCAAACAAGGTTTTCAAAGACCCTTATAGGAAATCTAGTGCCAAACTGTCTGTGAAGAAGCCATCAGAACGACCAGTACCTCCCCATACAAGTCTCTCAAAATCTCCAAGTGAAGAAAGTGCTGGTTCTCCAGCAGAAGTAATTAGCATTGGCAGTCTTTGCAACAAGACTTGTTCGTTTGAAAATGATGACCTTCCTACTGTGTTTGTGACATCCACGGTAGCAAAAACAATTCACCAAGCACAGAACACCACAAGAAGCAGTCAATGAACCGAAGAAGTCAGAACCTTTCAAACATCTTTACACGATGGTTCAAACGCCAAACACAGGCGATGCTTTGAGTATTGAAACAGCGGTAGGTGATCCCTCTGAAAATCAGCATTAGAGCGGGGTACAAACTTTCTACGGTAATCATGCTGTCAAAGAGATTCAGAAGCAATGGAACCAACGTCAGAAAGACGTATCATAGGTTAAAGACAGACAAGTTCGATTGCAAAAGCTAGAGGTCATTTTATAAAATCGAACAGCTGGAGAGGAAATTGAAACGAGATTTATTGCCTCTCAAACTTCTTCGTTGGGAGGTTTCTACGAGCGCATGGTAGACTCAGTAAAACGACACTTGAGAAGGTCTCTAGATTCAGTGTCGCTGGAGTGTGAAGAACTGCTCTTCTAGCTGAAGTTGATGCTGTAATCAGCAGAGGACCTTGGTCTTTCCCAGCAGTGAATCAAAATTAATGTCAGTGCATCAAATGATTCTCTAAAACGTCGTTGAACTTTTACGAAATACCTAATGAATGGATTCTAGAGAAAATTGAGCAATGAATATTTACTGCAGTTGCAATTGGCACAAAGATTGAATGTTCCGAAAATCTAGTGCTCAATCAACGGTTAACGACAGCATACTTTTAAAGTGCAAGCGGATTCCACGTGGTCAATGGAAGATGGCAAGAATGGATGGGCTAATGGGTGGTCGAGATGGTAAGTTTTGTTCAGTCATGGTGGAGTCCATTAATGGATATTTTCTTCGAAAAGCAATTCAAAAAATGTACCTATTAGAAATCGTATAGAAATCGTACAGCTTTCGAAAAGAAATCGTATAGAAATTGTATTGCTTTCGAAAAGCAATTTAAAAAAAAATAGAAATCGTTTAGAAATCGTATAGAGCACAGGCTTAAAGTCACTGATTATTAGTTTGCTGCTACAAACTCTTACGGGTGGCATTCTAAGCAATCAGGCATGAAAACACATTTACTTCACTCATAGAAGAAATTTTAAATGTAGGCATGTGGTACAAGCTTGGTTTAGCTGTTCACAGTCACTTAGTTTCAAAGAAGTACGGTCTTAGTAAGAGTAAGTAATTTTTATCAATTCAACCCCTTCAAAAATTCTTTGGACCAGTTCAAGTATCGACCTACGCTGTTGAGGAAGGATTTGTCAATTATTGTGGCTCCACTTGAGGCCTTCCAGCGGCTGAAGTGCAAGTTACACCCGCTAAATTCGTAAAGATGAGAACTATGTACTCCAAATGCGCTTTTACCATCAAAATTAAAAGGGTTTCTGGCACATTCTTTCGCATGTCTTAACAGTATGTGAGGTCTTGACCAGGCTGAAAATCCAAGCTGCTCATTATCAAATTTCATATTCAAATGCTAAGGAAATTGCAGTCCAGTAAGGATTGAAGCATTCAAGATGAAACATTCTGTCAAGTTTTCAAGAAATTCGCAGTAATGTCAAGTGGATCACTGGTCTCCTGTAAGTAGGTATAAGATTCATGAAGATTCAATGAATTCAGAAAGAGATTATCATTTGGAATCGCTAGTGACAAGATTTACAAGAATAGAGTCACTTTCTTGTTGGTTTGGGAGTATGTTGTGAATCGTGGGTAACCGTTCCTAATTCAGTGTTGCAAATTGAAGTGTGTGTTGACTCTATATTACATCTGAACTTTTACTTACAATGTTAAATTTGGTCACTTGTGGCAATGTAGTGTTTTGATGTTCGTTTCAATACAATTATTAGCAAATAGTCAATAAGTTAGCACACAAGCACGTGTTATTTGCGTGCTAGGTTAAGTCTGCCAAAGATTCTGTTGAATAAATTAGTTTGTAACTAGAACTTCAGCTGGGTAACTGCTCTTTAGTTTGGATTTCTTTGATGGTGTAACCTGTGAACAAGGGCTTATGACCCTTTTAAGCCTTAGAAATACTCCCGAATTAGGCTTGAATAATTTTCGGATTTATGATTGATCACAAATATGTCTAGCTATAATCATTATTTTAGGTTTTAGATAGTTTAAGCCCTAACATTCAGGTAAACCCTAACATTTAGTTAGCTAGGAACCTCGAGTCATATGGGTAACAATTTCGATGTGTCTGGCACATGTGAATGCAACTATTAAAGTGCCAAGGTGTGGGAAATGGAAGTAACCCGCAACTGTCAGGTTAACCTTGCAGGTTAAGGTAGTCATAAGTTGCGGCCCTAATAACACGTCTTCCTTAGGGCTTACCCTGAGCAGTTATTCCGACGCAGACATCCAAACGTAGCCAGTTGAACAGTCTATTCTTAAGTGTACCTTGGTAATCTTTAAGCTTTAATTAAACAAAACTAGCGGAGTCACTCGCTTCGCTTGCTCATTGCGCGTGACTGAGGTTGGCGCTAATGACCAAGTTGTCGACGCGCCATTAAGCCTCAATCCCCCCCCCC
>JAHWFP010137947.1:389-16028 GCA_023313725.1 Lithobius niger | reverse complement strand
ACATGTCTGCTAGTGAGCCGCCTTTTTATCATTAACAATCAATTTTTAACAATCGGATGTTACTTGGCGGCGACACACTAGCGTGTGTCTAGATAAGTCTGACCGGATAATTTACTAGCCATAGTTGGGTGCGCCGAGTCAGTATGCGCACGCCCTTACATAAATAATGACCGGTCTCTAACTGTGCTCCCCAAGACGTCTTTTCAGGATGCCTGCAAATTTTAGTCATGGGCGAGCTGATCGAGCTGGTTGGAGAGTGAATCAACATGTCTACGGAATTTTGGAATCGGTGCCTGAAAGTAATAGTCACCATTACGAAATCGATCCGAAATAGGGCAATCATGTGTCTTTTTAAAAATGCGAATGTGATCTAATAGGTTTAAAAACAGTTGTGAAAGCTCTGTGACTTAAATTGATGTTTGGTGACTTTATCTCAGTTGGCCTTGAAAGCTTTAGCGCGAATCATGTTGAACCTGTAAGTTAATACAAATCTGTAGAGGGGTAAATGACTTGATGGCAAGAGCAGTCAGCCTATTAATTGAATGAGCTTCGTCAAAAACCGGAAAGGGAATCATCACAATTCACAACCATCCATGCCTGACCTAGGGTGACACATTACCCAAACCAAGCTTCAACAGATGTGGAATATCGGTCAAGTTTTCTGCCCTTTTATGACGGGAGGATTTACCATTTCTAATCATCGAGGATTTTCCCAGAATCCGATTTCCCAATAAGCCCATGCAGGCTAAATTGGGCTTCCGAATTTTAGGGGGGGCCCGCCGAACATTATGGTTGCCCTTTCCAGGACGGCCTGTTTGCATAGGTTACTTAAAAACATTAAGAAGATATGTCTGTCTATCCGTTTTAGTGCCTAATTCCCTAGGCTTTTGTTTTCCCCTTCTAGAACTTAACCGAGTCTAGAACTCGGCGACGTAGTCTGAAACTAGTAATTCGCAGTTTTAAATTAAACTGCAGGAAGTCTTTTTTTAGTATTCGTATTACTCCAGTTTGGAACTCTCTGGGCGAAAACATTGTTATGGCTCCTCCAGTGAATGTATTCAGATGACTGCTTAGTGGTGGCAGTTTAAAGTCACATCTGAAGCGCCCAGAGTTTTGTCCCTGAATACATTCCACTTGTGGGCTACTACTGCAAAACATACCCAAAAATCTTATTGTGGAGATAAAATATCTTTGATATTGCATTTTTTTTTTACCTTTTAGCCTATCGTATATAATTTTCCGATAGGATATTAGTGGTCGCTTTGACTACGACCCTTTCTTGCCGTTTTGCTTTCTAGTGGCAAATAAATTTAATCTTGTATCTTACTAAGGTTCGTTCTGAAACAGAAAGTGTGGTAAGGTTTCAAATTTAGACAGTTCAGCAATACAAGTTTATTAGTTGTTGCTGGTAGGATAAGGCTTAAATAAAGTGGTACATCCCTATTTATAAATATACCGCAAAAGTATTATATCTAATCGCGATACTCTCTCCATCCTGAACCCACTCTGCACAAACACGTGGGCCTATCAATTGAATACTATTATATCTTGGTATCTGTCTGTCAAACCTAATCTTTCAAAGGTCGTGTCATTAATAAAAAGGACAAGGCTTAAGTGGTGAATTGGATTTCCTTGGTCTCGACAACAGTGCTGATAAGTCCTCTTCAATCTGGTTCAAAAGTACTTTGAAATCAAACACGATGACTAAACATAAACGGTCTTTTTTATATATATCTATAATTTCTTGCCTCCCACAAATTACGGATCACATTTATTTTTATCTACAAGGCTGCATTATTAAATAGCCAGAATGTTCAGATTAAAAAAAAATTAAAACTAGGAATTAAAACTAGGAATTAAAACTAGGATCTCTCTGCTTCTCAACTATGAGGCCGAGGGATAGCTGAATTGGAATGCTTAACTGAACTTAGCTATCCGTGGTATCAGAATATCTTTATTATAATATCGGAGGCCGGCTAAAAGGAAAAGGAAAGCCTAAGGGAAAACCACTTCTCCCCTCCTCGCGGCCGCATTGAAAATGCACTCTCCCACTCTACCTGCAGCTAAAAAGGAGCCAGGCATGAGTGGTTGATCAATCTGACAAGTCGTCGGGAAGAGTGCCGGGAAAATGTCCCGGGAAAATGTCCCAGGATATGTGTCCCGGGAAATGTGACCGCCCCCGTGCGTAGCACGGGCTTCCTCTAGTGTTTTAAGAAGGTCTCGGCCCAAAGCCACACGCTCTATTACAAAAGCTAACTTAATATACTGCCAAAAACAAACGGAACCAACAAAACAACCAGAACAACCAAAACAACTGGAACCGTGGAAACAGCTCCTAGCAATGAAAAAAAAAGCAATAATGGAATCCAGGACGTGTTTACACGGTTAGGTGAATGTTCATAACTCAGTATAGAGTGTTACGTCGGAAAAGAGTGAGAAAATTATTCAAAGACAAGCCAAAGACATCGCCTGAATGAAAGGTAAAATTTCATTAAAGGAGATATGAGGTTGTACCTAATATAAATTACAAAATGACGTGTTCTTTTTGTCTAGACAGAAGGTTTTGTACGTACGTAAGGATCGGACTGGGCAGGGTGCCCATCAGCCAACGGACGATTCAAAATAAATTATTATAAGGCACTTCGCATCGCCAGAATAGCTTCCTTAAGTATAAAGAAGATGGTGAAAGTACAGTTTCGTTGTTGACTTTTTTCTTACTTTCCAAGCCCCGCCCATTCCTCCAAAAAATAAAAATGTGTCCAAATTAAAGACTCGCATCATGAATCAACCAAAATGCGCTGCACCTTTGTGTGATCCAGCTTATGATAGCAATTCTTTTGTTTTTATTCAAGTTCACATTATGGCTGCCTGCATCCAGTTTTAATGTCCTCACTCCAGGCACCTTTTTCTAAATGTCGGGCAGATGTAAAAAACAAACAAGAAAAAACTAACTAGTCCACCTTGCGTAAAGCAGTAGGCTTAACTTGTAATTCCCCTCTGGTTTATCAGATTCAATTTATTTCAGTTATTTGTGACATATTGTAGATATTGTAAAAGTACACACAAATGGGAACAGCAAAATCCTTTAAAAACTAAGCACTTTTAAACACAGAAAGTGAGGGGGTAAATGGTGGTATCATGGAGAGAATGAACCCCAAACCAGTAACAAAGGGGAAAAACACATAAACGGAGAACCAAAAACATTTCAAAGTTGGCTGACAAGCTGTCAAGAGAATCCGTAGCAGGATAGTGTTAGGAACAGCAATGCTGATCAGCTGCAGTAAGCACGCTATGGCCCTGTTATATCCAGTGGCATTTTATGCCCTGTGAAATCGAACAGGTAAAGTTACCTCCTCAAAGGTTCAGAGGCTCAACTGCCATTTGGAAGAGGACATAGTGATTGCTGATGAAGCGTTATTTGTCCTTCGTTATAACCTCTGCGGCTCTGCTGCCTTCACAGGGGCAGTTGAGGTAGGACGGAGCAAGTCAGTCGGTGCAGGTAAAGTCCCACACCAGTAGCAAGCCTCCTAACCAAGAAATAAGTGTGATCCCATACCTTTCTTCCACTCCAAGCGGGTTTAAGACATGCGGGAGTGCCAACTGAGACCAGTGAACTTTAAATCACACCATTGACTGCAGAGTGATGAGACCAACGGTCGGCAATCTTCTTGCAGCTAAACCATTGCACCTCAGAGGCACCCACCAGACCACCACTGGACAGACATTCCAGGGGCAGAACAATAGCATTACAAAAGGCCCCCGTCATCTAGATTCACATCGAGCTGAGGGAAAGGAACACATTATGCCAAGACCCAAAATCCTTGGAGGAAACTCCAGTGAAACATCGAGCCTTCTCAGTGTTGGTGGCAACCTGTCCATGGAGTGACTGGAGCAAATTCTCAGTGAACGAATCCTCCCATTTTTTTCTGGCAGCTGCGTAGCTTCACTGCATGCTTGTGTGGGGGTTGCGTACTGAAGGAAAAGGAATAAATGGATTTGCAAGAGTGAGAGTCAGTGCGAATGAAGGCCTCCATTTGTTATTTCACTGAGATGTAATTTTGTATGGTGACATGTTTAGATCAGGCTGCTCTTTCACAATTGCGTCTAGCGTCTTTCAAATTATGCTACGTTGGTTGTTGCCAATATGTGTGATTGGTGCTGCAATAATTGTTCCAAGGAAACGCTTCCTTCAAGCAACAGCATCGAAGAAACGACTGTGAAGTGAGGATGGAGTTCCGTTTAATAAGGCCAAAGCCAACAAATCTTACCTCCCGGTTGCAGGCCAGTTCTCGCATGAATTGATTACCAGTGTCTACTATCATTGCTTTGGTGAAGTAAGTCTACAAACAGTGACTGAACTGACCTGAAATACAGAAGCGATACACACAGCTTCAACAATCCCAACATTGATAGTCCCATGTCTTACTGACCTGAAAGCATTTATATGCTCGTGGTATTTTTAAGTATCAGGCCCGCAGCCAGCTATACAGGATGGGGTGGCCAGTAAGTAGCATGGGCCACTCTTCGGTGGTGTTAGATGAGGAAAGGCCTGAATGTACAGCCTATACGGGCATGAATGTACAGGTCAGTCCAACAGTCTGGAGTCGGCAGTGTATTGGCAAGTGTGTAAAGCAATGAAGTGCACTAGAGTGCACTGGGTACCTTGTACTTGCAGTGAATTACCCATACTATTGTTTCTACAGTATCTCTTGCAAATTTGAACCGATTTTCATTCTGCTTTTTGGGTTGTTATTGTCCTATTGTCCCCCACAACCTTCCAATTTACACCATTGCTCTAGAATGATTACTTTGGAAGTTAGTAACGCAATGACCTTGACAAAGGATATGACGGTCATTGCATTTGTTATCAATTTATTCGTTCCTGATGTGTCAACACTAGTATCGATCTGTTTAAATGCTATAGCACAATACGTGTCCTACTTGGCCGACTCCGGACTTTTTGACCACCCTGTACACAATCAAGAACATCTAGCTAGCAACATTGAAACTTTGGACTGTCTCTTCAAAATAGAAAAAAACTGCTTGAACACATACTAACAACATGTCTGAATTCTTGATCCTTTCAACCCCCTCCCCAATGCCGATTCCAATCTACTGGACAGCAAGTTGGTTCTCAAGGTTAAACATTGTGAACATCCCCCTTTAAATTGTGTAAACTGTTGGATGCAACGAATCTCGATCGTTCTTTTTGCCTTTAGTTATCTCCAAAAAGGACAAGTGCTCTGCACCGGATTTCCCTTGTATGAAATACAACCAATAATAATTTTTTTTCTTCAAGTTGCATATCAAATGCTTTAATGCTTCCTGACCGTCGTCCATT
This sequence comes from Lithobius niger, assembly GCA_023313725.1. Classification (NCBI taxonomy): domain Eukaryota; kingdom Metazoa; phylum Arthropoda; class Chilopoda; order Lithobiomorpha; family Lithobiidae; genus Lithobius; species Lithobius niger. The sequence goes on along the minus strand of JAHWFP010137947.1, from coordinate 10,687 downwards.
GCTCGCTCGGCCCGAAGGCTTCCGTCAGGCCACGCGCCTTCTCGTGCCTCGTCCGTCCGTCCGTCGCTCGCAGTGTGGGAAAACTCCGCCCACCACGGGCAGCGGGTCTACGTGCGCCCGACGTGACGTCACTCAATCAGCCCGTCGCCCCTAGCGTTGCATTCCACCGCATCCCGGCTCTCTCGCTACGAAGCCCTCTGGCTCTTTCACTTGCTCTGCTGGCCCAGCAACAGGTTATCAGGCGCGTGAAAAATGAACAACGTAGAGCCATCTATCGACGATACTGTGAACTAAATACAATTTCCCTCTAAGAGGAAGGAAGGTCAACCTCGAAAGATCATCCTGCTTTGTACGCTTTTACATTTTTTTTTCTTTTAATGATTTTGTGCTTTACTGTCACTGTGTTTATGTTGTGTTATATTGTTTGACACCACTAAAGGATTGATGACAATTTGAAATAACTATTTTCTGTCAACAGGTTAGTCGTACAGTAGTATTTTACATGTTTTTGAAGCCGACCAATATCTCGTAGTGCTTTCTTGTGTAGCATTTGTTATACCCAATATGTATGAGAAGTACCTTTAATTAGTATGTAGCAGGGTTACAGAAAATGGAAAAAAAAAGAAAAACCAAACAACAGGCATCTGGGCACAAGTTCAGTGATTCATAAGAAATTCATAAAATTACGATTTTCGTAAAACCAGTGGTGAACACGTACTAGGATATAATGTGAGAAATGCATGGTACTGTACACGTTTACTTGGAAACAAGAAAGGCATATCCCTTAAGACAAAACAAAACTGTAGCTTTATCAAATACGTGCGATGAACCCTCTGACTGGGCACTGGCAAAATCAAGAAGCAACTAAAGAAAACTACAAAAGAAGTGATATCAGAAACAAAACTCAAAAGGGTTAAAGAACCCACAAAGTTTCAACAAATCAAAGTAGAAATATCAGAATAAAAATGGCTACCGCCAAGTATTCTACATGGTTTACCAAGCCTAGCTGACCGAGAAGTATTCTCCTTAGAAAGATGTGATATCACCCTCTCCAACGAACAACTGCCGAGCTAATTCTTCCGAGTTCAAAGGTTAAATGAAAAACTTGACCATTGGCTAATCTTGGTAGCAATGGTCAAATTTGTCATTTTACGTCTGAAGTTATAGTCGGTGGGATTATCTTGGTATGTTCTTTCACCCTTGTGGGTTTTGTTTCTGATTTGTAAACACTGCAAGCGTGCAGTATTATATTCAGATGTTGTTTCTATGTTAGTGCTGGTTCCATGTGGTTTGTTGTTACTGCCACTAGCGGTCCATAAAGATTTTAAATGGTATTGTCAAGAATGTAATAGAGGCAATTTCTTGAAATCAAAATTCATACCCCACCATCAAGACTAATTAGTAACCCTACATCAGGAATAGTCAATAAAATAATTACACAGGAGGTCAACAGGCATCGAACAGCCACGGCCTCAGCCCCTGGTTAGAGGGATTGCATTGTGGCAGCTTTGCAGGACAGCATGCTTCTCGAAGCCGAAGAGGCAGCTTTGAGACTGCCTTCAGTCTTATTTATTTCCGCCAGCATGAACATGGCTGGTAGAAGAAGTGATCATTAAAAAGTGGAGGATCATCAGCCGTGGGGAATGGAGGTGATTTCAGTCACATGATGAGCTTATATTTCCGCCAGCATGAACATGAACATGGAAGAATATATTGGAAGTGGTCATTAGAATGAGGGGATCATTAGCAGTAGAGGGTAGATGAGTCACTGGTTGCGCTGATTGAGTGAGCAAAGCAAACGAAAATCGCCGATTGCTAGCCAGTGTGCGCAACAATTTGAAGAAACTTCATAATTCGGTTGAACATGACATACACATGACTTACCATGCGTAACCAGTATTGCAAACCGTGCATTCAACACCACCGTGCATTCGTCAGTAGTCAATAAATAACCAAAAGGCAAATCGGAATGACGAACAAATTGCAGATCTGTCTAAGCGAATTGATGGTCTCTCTGCCAGAACTTGAAAGGATTGTGCTAGGCACACTGGGAATAGTACCATTCGTGGCACACAGGCAACATCGCTCATGAAATGGCGAATGAAGTTCTTGAATGACTTAGGCGTGAAAGAAATATAGTAGTATAGGTAAATATGTCCAGGGTAAATACAGGCCACAGAAAAAACGTGAACATTACTCCTGAACTTGGAACTACAGAATTATTCCAATGCCACGAAAAGATTCGCAAAGATCGCTCACAACTAGCGAAAAATTGGGACGCCGACACAGCTGAACATTTAAGCGCTATTGCGATCTGAACATTGTCCTTTTGTTGGTTTGAGGCTTATCGGGGTAAGGACGAATGCGTGGTACGGTTTTGAAATTAGCACGAGGAATTTAAATTTCGTTTCTTTTCCTTGTTGCAGCCAAAAAACTCGAGCAGCAACGGCTTGGCCAATCAACCCTGGTCCTTACATTCATTTTCAAAGCCTGGATGAACTGAATCCTGAAGTGTAACGAAAGACAAAACAATCAGTCATTTACGTTGCCGTGGATTGATGGTTACGCTACAACACGAACATCCACGAGCAAACGGGGTCATGTTAATAACTTACCAAAAAGAAATGCTTTGGGGTGTGATGTTTTAGTAACAGTAAACTTCAGGGGTGAATAGAAGAAAGTAAACGAAAAAATTGTAAATTTGGCTGATGTAACGGCTAATTATTTATAGACAGAAAATTCCTCAAGAGAGAAATTACTGATGAAGATAAAACGGTGTGACCTTTTGAATGTTCACAGCCCTAACTTACATGTGCCTATTAGCTGCAAGCAACTAAAAGCATGTCTTATCATTTCGAGAATAATTCCCAATGCGACCGAAATCTTTGCAAATTGTGGAAAATGTAAGAGATAAGTGCAGGGGTAAACAAAACAATTGAAGGGGATGTGCTGATTGAGTGAGCACTTCTAGCTTCATTGCGTATATTAATATTAACCTTTGGAAGAGCAACTGAAAGGTGATGCACTGACTGAGTGACAGGGAACGAAAATTTGAAGGCCTCAAAATTACAGACTTCGAACCCTAATGGTTTAAAACTTGAAGATGCAGTTGGTGTCTGTATTTAGTTTTAGTTGGGGTATGTGGGCCACGGACCAGGGCCCCTTTAATGAACACAATTCCAATTCCGCCGCCGCTCCGCCTGTCCATTTTCTGAAAATTCTCGTGCGTAAACGAACTCTAATAAGCACGGCCTGCCGGTCGTGCTAATATGATTTTAAACAATGAAAACGTAAAAGTATGGTCTTAAGTATTGTTGGTATAAGACGTACATCTGTTGTTAGGGCTTCGTCGGGCAGATGACCAGGAGTGGTAACGCTCACTGCAAAAGCCTTTGAACGTATACCGACGAATGCATTACTTTTACCAAGGAATAGACAAGAACCATTCTTGCAACCGTACGGTTACGTTATTTAGATTTTTGCTTTTTTAGGGAGCATGAGCCCAAACTGGGTTATCTGTCCCACGAGGATGAATAAGGATTCACTAACATTTATTCAGTTGTACACTAGATAGTTATTTAAATGGAGACTGCAACAATGAAAATAACAAAAGTATGATAGTATACAGTAGCGGCGGCCCACACCTGAACTTAGTTCGGGCTTTCAACTAGTATTTAATAACTTACTCTGTTTTGTTTTTTCTCTGTTCATTTTTGTGTCATTTCAGTGCACTTACAACCCTCTAGTCTCGTGGGTATTTGTCCAAACTAGTGTAGGCTACACCTGAATTCATGTTGGTTAAGTATTATTTATATTTTTTACTACTAATTTCGTTTCTTAAGCTATAAACACGGTTCCACTAGACCTGAACCAGACGACAGTTAATAAACAAGGAAAGAATATTAAACAGGTTACACCAACGAAGCAGATAGTCTGCATTAAAGACTGGCCCTGTGACAATACAAGATACACAATTCTGAGAATGACAGAAAAGCCAGCTGCCCCGACTGGGACTCGAACCCAGGATTTCCCAGGACTCTAGTGTGGGAATTCCTAGGTTTGAGTCCCAGTCGGAACAGTTATCTTTTCTTTCTTAGTCAGATTCGTATATTTTGTCTTCTCACGAATCCCTTCTGTATATGCGACGTTCATCGTTTGCCTTGTGATTTAGTCTTTATTGGTTCCACAACATCCGAATAAAGTTTGCAGAGAAGCATTTCCTGCCCCTTTTGAGAAACTTTAAAGAAGGAAACTGTACGACTTGTCCAGACCTACTCCATAACTTTGTTGACTACGAAAAGAGGGGTGGATACGGCCGAAAAGTAGGCTGTGGCTGTTGAGGATAACAAGAGATGTAACATATTGCACATTGTACCAGGTCGCCGACATGATTGATGAAACCATTGGCTTTTATTTTAACAAGGTGTTCTATTCGAACAACGTAATAGAATCTACAAGGGAGTTGCTAGTGTTAAACCGTACGGCAGAACACTTCTTATGTATGAAAGCACCACAGTGCGGTAATCTCTCAAGATTCAATAAAACGACTGCCTTGCAACTGTCCTCTTTGTAACTGTTTCCTTCCCAGCACTCGATTTTTCTGTGTTGTAGCATCAATAATGCAGCGATTGACCGATCTACGTTTCAAGTGTTTTTGATTACATCATTTGTATTAGTCAACGAATGCTGTTAAGCTGGAGAACCAAGTCAGTTGAGAACAAGTTTTGTTTGTGTTCGCCCATTCTTACGCGCATGGGCATTGGACCTGTCGAGAAAAACGATGTGTTGGCGACTTTGATTTGTTGACAGCTTTCACCCCAACTCTGAATTATAAGGCCCCCCTCCCCCTTCCCTTTTGCCAGGAAAGTGGACACTCGCCATTACTTGGATGTATGTGATCACGCGCAAAACCTTGGTTTTAAGAGAGCCAGTTCATAACTCTGGGTTTTGTAAATCTGCTCCAGTACTTGGTGTTGGAAATGTTTAATGATTTCACCCTCTTTTTCAAAGCCGTCTCCGGGACAAAAGACAATTTGAAAAATTGGGAATAAACTCTTTTAGTGAATCAGGGCCGTACTTAGCAGGTAAAGGGAATGAGGGGCTTGGGGAGGCAGGGGAACGGCATCTCCAGTCAAAGCTGAAGAGGACATAGAACGGACCCAAAGTTTTTTTTAATTACTAATTCTGTTTTTATTTTAATCTTTTCCTGCCCGTGGTTACTCAAGGGGTCGGCTTCTCAACGGAAAAACAAAACTAAGTACCAACGGGTAATGCGAACGTTGAGACTTATTTTTGAGAGTTAGAATAAGGTAGCAAGGTGAGCAAGCGCCTCATCAACCCCCCCCCCCCCTTCATCTTGTAGGCGGCCTGCTAGCCTGTGACTGGCTTTTGTTAAAGACAAGTGGGGAACTCTGTATGTAAATGATGTCCCCGGGAGAAAGGGAAAGGTAGAATACATCAGTGGGCGTCAAAAACATTTACTAGTTTGCTGATGTGTACCAGTTCAGTTCTTGGGGGAGAAGAGTTGCCCCAACTGAAAAAAAATCTAGCCACTTTGAATTTTACCATTCGTGTAACTCTGAAGAAAAAGCCTCGGAAAAATTAAATTTCTGGCAAGTCTTCTTGAAATTTAAACGATGTCGGATGTGAAGCAACAATTCACGATAAAGGTAAGCTATATAAACAAACCGTGACAAAAATAAATCTGAAATTTAAGGGAATGACACCCAACTTACATAACCATTTTACCGAAAAGGGGGGACATTTCTTGTCAGGTGTTGTTAAGATTTCTACGACAGTTGTGTACTTGTGCATGTAGGTGTAGGGATCGTAGCGGGGGAAACCATTCAACGCCTTTCCAAAAGAAGAACGATATGTCCGAATTTTGGTTTGTATACAGCCTCCACCCTAACGCAAAAAGGGGAGGCGTTTGCGTCGGACTACACAAGAGTCCGAGCAGGTCTGCCTCCATTGTCCAAAACCGTCGGACCATAGCCTCGGCGGACCAAAACACCCATGCACAATATGACGACTTTTCAATAGTTTCGCCTCTACTGACAGGTTCAACTAACGGGAGGGAAGGTGGGGGAGCGACAGTGAACCGGTCAGCAGACGGAACCTGCGACGAGACGCCGTCCTCGTCCTTGACAGAGCCCACGGGCCTAGACCCTGACCCTTCTACCGGCCCTTGGTCAATCATTTTGGGGCGACGCACCGACCAGGCAGCCGGTCTCGATGTGTCGCAGACGGCCAAAGGGCTTGCTTTTTCAGCCGGTCCGTCCTCCGTCTCCACTCAGTGATTCCTTCATAGTCTAAAAAAGAAAACAGAATTGAAAAAATTTATACAAATGTCAAATCCGGTTTAGATTAGTGACTCTTTGACTAGATTCAAATGGAAACCAACGACGGATTGCAGTCAATGGACTGTCGCTCCCTACCCATAAAATGTCACTCAAACTCAATCGTATCGCATGAATACGTAATCGTGATTGTGGGACGCAGACTGGATTTAGACAGAAATTGCTCGACTGTGAAACGAGCCGGTTTAGAAATTTATTTAAGCGACAGTATTTCATATCAACGTCGGTTAAATACTTTGAAATGCTACCCAAGCGACCGATATTGATCTGACAAGCCATTGATCAAGGTTTTTCTCAGCTTCGAAAAACTGCGCACAACTTTGAGAAGAAGTCATTACTGAAATAAACACGCATATATTTATTTTGTAAAAAAATGAGTTTGGAAATGCTTTAAACCTCGCGGGGGGTGGCGCAAACCTGGAAATTGTTGTAAATGATGCTCATGATGTTCGTTTTGGTCATACTGCATATACTCGAAGTTAAAATTCCAGTGGAAATAAAATTTTCGCTTCCAGCGTTTAAATTCGTGAAAATAAAATTTCGGGCATTAATGTTTTCAAAATGTGTATTTCGATTAAGATTCAAGCAAATGTTAATTGAACTGAACTAACCTACCTGTAACGAAAACACGACAAAACAAACAAAAAATGACAAGTAGTCGTAACATTGGATGGCAATATACTGACTTGTTTACCACGAGTGTGTAGATTGGGATGAGTTATGGTCCCTCGTAATTTGTGGCTGTCGTTAGGGGCCAGATCAATAGTGTATTTACAGCCAACTGTATGGCGCCACCGTCAGTTTCGTATGCAAAGTAATGGATGCCATGCGGAAATGACGTAACACAAATTTTGCCACGTTTTGGCTCCTTTCCCGTCACACTTTGTCACTAATGCCGAAATTTCGTTACTGATGAAGACAGTAACAATTTGGGAAACTCCTGCGATTTTTTTTCGTGAAGTTCAAGAATTAGTCTGAATTTATCATAATTTGTGATTACTTTATTTTACTCTTTATCCCGTCGTTTAGATAGTTATTCCAATATATCTGTAACTTCACTAGTTTACTGACCCCGCCTCTCACCTTATCCGTATCTGTTACGCCGTAAAGCCACCCCTTTTGCATGATGTAGTACTATGTTCAGTCCCAAAGGGCCTTAAGCCATGGAGGGCACAAAAAATCGCGTGTAGAACAGGTGGCGCCCTCCAGACGTCATCTGTGAACTAAAATGTAGGCCTCGAGTCTAAGGAGTTCATACAGAGGGGTGCATCATAACCAAACTCTCCCAAATCTACACACTCATGGTTTTGCGTAGCAGCAGCATATTGTTTTACTTATATACAGCACATGTTTACTTATCTGCAGCTTCGTTTCTAAACAAAAAGAAACAAGTTTAGTGCAGCAATGCGCCCTCTACAGAAAACATTTCGAACTCTCCCCAAGTCCTAAGTGTTTACAAAAGTTTATTTGGGGGGAAAAACCTTTTATCACGGACTTCTTCAACCCCGTTTAAATAATAACAAATAAAGTGACAACTAATTTTCAAAGTAGTTTTATTACAGTCACCCTTGTACTGTGCGTGAATTTTATATGTTCTGATAATCTCAGACGTTACGTGAAAGGCTAAAACATAACTACCATAAGTAGCAATTTACAACTTTTTCTTCTAACATCTGAAATATTAAGCAGTGGGATTAACTTGGTGAATGTTTGGTCGTATGTTGATATCATCCTCTGAAATGCCGAACCATTTTGGCGACTTTTTTTTTTTACTAGTTTTGGTTTTTTAGATGATATCACTTCTTTTTTTTTACTTCTCGATCAAATTATTTTAACAAAAAAAAATGTTTCCATTGAATTGGAACTTTTTTAGTCGTTGTGCTATTTTTTGGTGTTACTCGCTAGCATTGAAGGGCCAAGGTATCATTTTAGGTAGTAAGTGACGTAGTACATTTCTTGTGGCAGAAAATGGCTGCACAGGCTCGTATAATATTCCTCATTTGAGGAGCGCTTCGAAGAACCTGATACTGACGGCGTTTGTTTTTGTAATTTCCATCACAAATAATGAACTGGAGCAGTAGGCTGTTGTTTCCTGCTACTAAGGCCCTTTTTTTTTTGTTGAGTATGGTTCTGAATTATATTTTTTTCTTGGTGAGGGAGCACGAACCCAAATTAAGTTATCTGCCCCACGACGATGAGAGGGACAATTTAGCTGGAGAAATCCAAGCAGAAAATCCAGAGTTTTGTCCTGGGTTTTAGTGTGAAACAATAGTTTGCAAGCCTATAATAATGTCGGATCTGGCTGCCATGGTCACATCATGGCCGACATCGTAGCAGCATATTGTTGTCACAGATCTCAGAACCGAGGAAAAGGGTAATTAACGTCCTTTTCAACTGCTGGCATCTTCGGGAAGAGAAGGGCCCTGGGATGTCTCGTGCTCATGTCGATTGTAGCATGTAAAAGAACCTAGGAATTTCCGATTGGATTTACTTAGCAAAATTGTCCCTCTCTCTTTCTGGCACCATGGCTACGGAGAGAGACAATTTAACTAGAAAACACCAAGGATCTTTTACATGCCACAATCGACATGAGCACGACGTGTGCCTTGCAGGGGCTAAGGATATTTACACAGTGGCTACAATAACAGATGCCGCAAAAATACTAACAATGGTTACAACAGAGTGACTGCTTACTTTTAGTTTACGCGTCCACTCACGCCGTTCCCTCGTCCAAGGCTGCAAACCAGAAAAGAGGTATGGAGTTGGTGTTGTACCAAGTCATAAGGCCAATTTCGCATCTGACGTCCTTCCCAATACGTCGCTACTCAGGAGCAGGGGTTCTGTAGACATTAACTTGGAAGTCGGCGGACTACTGAGCCAGACCTAGTCAGCCAGACCTAATTAGCCAGCCATTAGCTAGTTGTGGAAAGAAACAAATATAGGAAAGGTAGCCGAAGGAGGTTTGCGTAATGTTTTTTTATTTACTAGCTGGTAACCTGTCTAAGAACAGCAACCCATCTTGTTACCTGGTCCATGTCTGAAGACGTCATGCACCCATCGCGCGGCGCGTCCTATCGGTAGCTTTCATTAGGGCACGTTTACGCAACGACTCGCCTTTGCATTCTCACAGTTTGAAGCTAGAAATCATCTGAAATTCCAACATGACTGCGGAGTTCAAAGCTCTGCCAGCTCGCAACGAAAAGAGCCAATAATGTGAGTGTAAAAGCGATTGGGAAAAGTGTTTCGTCACTAGAGCAATTCTTTATTTTATTGTCACGGATTATAAGACTGCAAGCATTTGCTCAAACGATGTCGGATTTTGCTAATCCAAGTAGCGTTGTTACCATGGCAACGACACCTCTGCCAGCGTGATTAAATTGTAGCTGCGAGAATGCAAAGGCGAGTCGTTGCGTAAACGCGTGCCTTTATCCGGATTGCAGAAGAGCTACTCACGAGCTGTTTCTCAGACGGATTGCTGTCTCTTATGATACTGCTGATAGTCCTTGCTTGCATACGATATTAATAAGTTAGATTTAGCCATTAGCTATTATCAATTTGCAAGGATCAGATTTCACACTACAAGTCAGTTCAAGACTTTCCTACATGGAATAATTTTTGTCGGTGAGGGGGGGGGGGGCAGTTCCTTTAGATTTCAACCACATTTAATCTTTTATGCTGCATTATTTGGAGGAGGTGGATCCATTTTGTTCTGTAAAATGTTGGTCACATTGGGTGTTTCATCCGTTAGACTCTGGAACAGGGCCTTAACCCAGTCTACACTCCTCATTCCTAACTTTCCATGTGTTCCAGAAAATGGCGGTAGGGAGGAAATACCAATCAGAGTCAAAACCTGACCTCTTTTTGTACATCCTGCATTTTTTGCAGTCCATATTAGTTATAACAGCAGTTTGGTCAGTGTTTTTTCTGGGGGGGGGGGGG
>JAHWFP010137916.1:0-14735 GCA_023313725.1 Lithobius niger | reverse complement strand
GACACTGTGGTTTGTGCAGAGACCCTCACCTCTCTCAGCAACGAGGGGGGGTGACAAATATCACTCCAGTCGGCGTGATCATGGTGTAGGCTATGGATTGGAAGTAAAAGTTGACGTTTGGTTTTTGCGAGTTGGTTTGCAAACAAGTATCGTAGAGATTTTATGATTTGTGTGGTGGTGTTTTGTCTGACACCAGGGAAACTGTGGCGGTGATTTCATGGGTTGGCTTGATGCGCAGTACCCTTGATTCACAATGCAACAGGAATGGAGAAATGAGAGCAGCTCTCATACTAGCCCGTTAGTTTGTTCTAGTTGGATTGTGTACCTGTGTGCCACTTTATCGCTGTTCTCGTCGAATCAAGGCTCAAATAAACCGCCAGTAAATCGGCCCGGTTTATTCGGTTGCTTACCGAGCGTTTGGCGTGGTGGCATAGGCAGCGGTCGCGGGCCATTTGGGCACATCAGTGTCGCTTTCCTAGACCACTGGCACACGTGGTTGTTAGTCGCACGGTCGTGATTTCCTGTGCTCCTTTAGGTCAGTCGTCCTTAATCAATTTTTCCTTATGCGAAGGCCAACCAATAGACTATGGACGTCATTACTGGATTTATTGCAGCGAATTTTTGATTAGCCTATCAATTATTTTAGGAAATCGATAGACGTTGGTCTAAAGCGTGATGTTCGCTTATAACTTGGGCTAAGGTTGTTTGGTAAGTAGCCTTGACCGTCAATTACGTTGACGGCGTCCACTGCTCCTCGAAGGTGGCCAAGCCTACATTCAGAAAGTTTATTTTGACGATGGGATCGATACGATTCGAGGTTCGTAGTAAATGGGATAAACTCGCCTTAAGGAGAAGTTAATGGGCGATTGAGGTATTATGTAGCATTGCCACATTTTAGTCATTGTATTCTTATCTTTATAAGTCTCGAAACGAGCTTATTTTTGCACTCGCCACATATTTTCATGTTCCCTTTTTCATGATTAAAATTTTGGCGAGGTAAGTGATTGGGGACGAATAATTGTTTTAAAAATTACCGATTTGAATCGCTTTATTCTGAACCCTGAATTGTCTTTAGAGATAATCATTATAGCACTCGCCACTGTTTTAATTAGTGTTCTAGATTAAAACGTTGGCGAACCTCTTATGGGTACCCAGTGGCCTAGTGGTCTCCCTGTATTCTGAATGTCGACAGGCCGGAGACGGAGGTTCTTGTACTTATTGTGATCAACCGGAAATTCGCTTTATCACTTTACCGTAGGAAGTTTAAGCCGTAAAGACTTTGGCCGTAGATTTAAAATTACAGTCTCCTGGTCATAGCATGATTTTATTGTACAATTCCTCTGGGTGGCTTTAATGCAGTGTGGCCAGCCAGTACATGGGTTTACAGCATGGTAAATTGACACTATCTGTGTCGGCTGATGGATGTCTGGGGTTCAGTTATGATTGGCACTGACATAAGTTAGCATTGCGTGTTTGTGCCTCAGATTTGCAGGATGGGGTTAAGGATTAGAAGTTTTGATTTTGGAAAATGTAACAGTGATTCGAGGGTTACTTGACGCGCAGTAGGCTACTCTCGAATCGCATTGTGGCAGGGATGGAAAGATGGCGGCTGCTCTCTATCTACCCGTCGAATTTTGGAGTAGGAGCTGTGTTTAGCAAGTCGATGTCGTATCACGGCTACCTGTCCAGTCGATTAATAAATCTGCGCAAAGTCAGTCTAGAGTCCTGTGGAGCTAAAGCCAGTCACCTCCATTATATTGGCCGGTGCAGTCGATTACATCCCGAGTGCCGGCCGAGGGAGCACACGTTGGGGCTGCTCGGCATCACACATGCGGATGACACTACTGGCGGGTGCATTGCAGTAGCTGATGCCTGGTGACATTGACGGCTGACACTACGGTGACAGTGAGTAGTGTGAAGTGGTGGTAACTGATTTCTGTGAAGGTCGGTCTTCGTGGCTACTTGGACCTCCTTCAGCTGCGTTCATAGTACAACACCTGTGTACTTGTGTTTTAGGAGATAGTGTTTACTGCCCTGGACTGTTGGTACGTTGGCCTTACGAAATTTTCTGAGATTTTCTCAGTCGTATATATTGTTGTGTGAAGTTCTTGGAAGATCCATAAGTGATGAATTCTAGACGCCGATCATGGCACTTGTACCTTACCACTCATGTTAGTTATTAGTTGCTCTTATGTAAACCTTGGCTCACTGCGGTCGGTCTATTTCCTAGCGAGATATTATCTCTAAGGGGATGTTTATACACGAAGCAAAATGCTGCGTGCAAGGAGTGGTACACCGTTAACTTAGGTGACTTGAAAATTATTGGTTATTAGCAGACCGGTGTGCGAGTTCCCGGTTGGTGAGCAGTGTATTGCCCAGTGGCCTTTTTCCTTTTTGAGGAATAATTTTATGAAACGAATTCTTGCTCTCGCCACTTAGTTTCAAGTTTTGTCGATACACTTCGACCCAGCGAACCAGTGTACGTTCTTTGTTGGGAGCAGTCGGGTATTCCTCGTGATGTTGGCCCCCACCGTGCCTTTTCGTCATACTATGATTTGGGGGATGCGCTTGACGCGGCAACCCTTCTGAGGTGTGTCAACTTGTCAAGTCCGTGATGCGGACTATAACCGACCATTACGTCGGCTCGGGTACCTTCAGGTGGTGTTGGACTCCTACCTGCTCCCAGAATAGGGGCGAGATAGACACTCCTCAGAATCCATTGCTGACACGGATGGGTCGTTTTATCACAGTGGGTTGTGAAGATTTGTCAAATTTGACAGGTGGGGGTTATCTTGCCACTCCCAAATGCTTGTTTGTGTTGCGCATGTATAAGAGATCTTCAGGTGAAGAGGTGGCATGGGACACCCAAGGTGTGTGTAACCTAAGGGTAGACTGGTGAGGGTGCGTGGACCCTCGCCTCTCAATGCAATTAGGAACTCCGGCAGCACGACGAAGTGGATTGATGGCGTTAGCACAAGAAAGGGATTGTTCTGGTGGGCATGTCACTGGTCACGAGTGGCATCACAGCCCCGGGGCTCCAGGGTTACGATTTTGAACCCTGAGAAGGCTCCTTTCCCTATTTAGTAGCGGCGCTTTCGCCCTAGCTACATGGGGAAGTTATGGTTCCCGTCAGTGGAGCTCGGTTTACAGGGAGGACGAGGTCTTAAGGGCCTCTTTGGTGTTCAAGCTTTCGGCAATGTCTGGGACAGATAAGCCCTGGATACTTGCGAGCGGCATTCGCTGGGTGCACCATGGGTGGAAGAATGGTCAGTAGCGAAATCAAGCAGTAGGATGAGAGGTGTTTGGGACTGCCGGCTTGCACCACATAACAACCCGTCGTAGGAGCGGGCGAGTAGTGGGGATTGAGGCAGAACTGAGAAGCAGGTTACGTATACAGCACACTGAGGTTGAGCTTTTATGAAGTTTAATCTAGTATGAGGGACTTGCAATGCGCAGGGTTCGACGCCACTCCTTAGGGGGTAGGACAAAGTCAGCATAAATAAAATACAGGTAAGTATTTTAGGATAGTAGTAAAAACGAGGTTTTAACCTCTAAAAATAGTTTTTACTTATCCTAAAATACTTACCTGTAAGAACCCTCCCGCCTCCCGCGTCGAACGGTCCTTAGGGATTAGTGAGACAAACTGTGACGAGTAGCGGGAGAGGGGCGCCGCCTGACGGCGGTCATGCGCCCCAGGGAGCGCCATTGCAAGGGCCCGGAGTGTGTTTAAATTAAGGTTGGGACGAAAGGCATTTCCAAACTTGGAAAGCATAAATAAAATACAGGTAAGTATTTTAGGATAAGTAAAAACTATTTTTAGAGGTTAAAACCTCGTTTTTTTAATTGGACCATAACATAATAGCAGGTTATGATTTGGAAGGTAAACAGTTAAAAGTTTTGAGAGACACTGGTGCAACATTAAATGTTTTTGCTAGCAAATTGGTAGATCCAGCAAATCTAACGGGGGAATTCATTCAGTTGAGTACAGTATTATTCCCCACTCCAGCAGAATTACCAGTAGCACTTATGGAGATAGGATCCCCAAGTGGTAAAGTAAAAGTTAGGGCAGCAGTTTCACCCTATTTTCCAGGAAATTTTGTCTGTATTTTAACTGACAAAACAATTCATGGCATTCAAAACAAGAATGATGAGGAGCAGGCAGAATTGTGTAATGCTATTACTAGGGCACAGGCCAAACAACTTCATGAAGGTAGGCTAATGGAAGAGGGTAAAATGGAAGGTATAAAACATAATGAGCTTGAAAATGTGGCTGGGGGGGACGCAGGAAAGTAGCAGTAGGCTAGCAGATTCTTCTGAAGTTAGGGTTAAAGTAAAATCTGTAGGTAACGATCCAGATGTAACTAAGCCGGGGGCCAAAGCCAAAGTAAATGTAGATGGTGCAGCTAAGATTAGCAGTGTGCTATCACCCTTGACTGCAGATTATACCAGTTTAGTTAGGACATCCACAGTGGAGTTAATTGAAGCTCAGAAAAATGATGAGAGCTTAGAAGGGTGTTGGAAGGCAGTTCTGGAGAGTAAAAATCCTTCAACAGAATTTTTTGTAAGGAAGGGAATATTGTACAGACAGTGGGAACAGCGCAATACGGACTGTGTCTTTGAACAGATGGTTATACCACTTAAGTACAAAAATCAGATAATTGATGTGGCTCATTCAAATGGGTGGTCGGGATACCTAGGTAAAAAGAAAACTTTGGCAAGAATTCAGCAGCACTTTTACTGGCCTGGGATGTGTGAACAAGTTGAACAGGTGGTCAAACAATGTGATACATGTCAGCGCATAGGCAAAACTCGTGTTGTAGCTAAAGTGCCATTGGTAAAGGTTCCCATAATAAGTACACCATTCAAACGCTTAATAATTGATGTGGTAGGACCAATGAAACCAACACAGCAAGGGTTCAGGTACATTCTAACAATGTTATGCCCCGCGACGAAATTTCCAGAAGCACTAGCTTTAAAGGTAGCTAACTCTGAAACAATTGTCGATGAACTTTTAAAAGTGTTTTGTTGAAAGGCTTTCCGGTAACGAACCAGTCAGACCAAGGCAGCATTTTTGTTTCACAACTGACAACTTATTTCCTAGAGAAATGTGGGATTGAGATTGTGCATAGTTCTCCTCATAGGCCTCAGTCAAACTCTGTAGAACGAGTTCACAGAAATTTAAAAGACATTTTAAGGGCTTTGTGTTTGGAAAATCCAAATGATTGGGAGCAGTGTTTGCCAGCAGTATGCTTTGCTATTCGTAGTTCAGTGCATGAAACCACAAATTTCACACCGTCGGAACTAGTGTATGGTAGCAACATTAGGGGACCATTACAGTTACTTAAAGATAGGTGGGAGGATGAAGATGTGAATGTTACAGTAGTTGAACATGTGTATAACTTGCTAAATAGGTTTCAAAACAGTAAGGCATTAGCAGAAGAGGCAACACCAAAGCGAAAAAGTATTATGATAAAGGGGCCCGTGATAGGCAGTATAAGGAGGGAGATGACGTATTAGTACTCAAAACTGACAGGAAACACAAACTTGAGGTATTCTGGAAAGGGCCATTTACGATAGTGAAAAAGCTGGGAGAAGTAAATTACCAAATAGCTTTAAATAAGGCCAAAACTAAATTAGCAATTTATCATGTGAATATGCTAAAGCCTTACTTCAATGCCATTGACACAGTAAATGTCGTATTAGCACCTGAAGAATTTGAGGAAACCCCAATCTGGGAGGGGAAAACTCCTGAGTATTTGAGTCCAGAGGAAGTCATTAGCATGGCTAAAAGCTTAGGTACCATGACCCCACAAATGATTGAGGAACCCAAACAAGTATTTAGTTAAGTACCAAGGGTATTTTCGTTAACTCCAGGAAGAACAAACTTAATCGAATTTGATTTAGAGTTAACAGGTGAACCAATTAAACAGGCAACATTGCACCATTACCCACCAAGAAAAAAACAACTCATTGAAGTAGAGTTAGATAGAATGTTAATATTAGGGTTAGTAGGCTATTACCAACATTACGTACCAAACTTTGCTCAGCTTGCTAGTCCTTTGACAGACAAATTGAAAGCATCCGAACCTACAAAGGTAGATTGGGATGATGCGTGTGAACACGCGTTTCAGGCTCTTAAGGCCGCAATCACTAAGAAACCGGTATTACATGCACCGGATTATTCTAAGAGATTTTTGATTCAGACAGATGCGAGTGACCGAGGTATGGGAGCGATTTTGTGCCAGGAAGACAATGACGGCAATGAGCATCCAGTCTTGTTTCTTTCAAGGAAATTTTATCCACGAGAGCTTGCTTACAGTACAATTGAGAAAGAATGTTGCCGTGTGGTGTGGCCGATCCATAAACTCAGACATTTCATTGTAGGCTCAAGATTTTTAATTCTTACTGATCACAATCCTCTTGTTTGGTTAAGGAATCAAGGTACAAAGAATGGTAGGCTACTCCGTTGGTCGTTAGCACTCCAGGATTATGAATTTGATATATGTCATAAAGCTGGGAAGAAAAATTCCAATGCTGATACTCTAAGCCGACATTTTGTGTAAGGGGGAGAGTACAAAAAAAAAAAAAAAAAGCAAAGCCACTGTATTGCAACTGATGTGTGTGCATCCTAATTTGACTTGTGGTTTCCCGATTTTCCCATTGGACTTGTGGTTTCCCGATTTTCCCATTGGACTTGTGCTTTCCAGACTTTTTTATCCCAAAAAAGTACTTGAAGTATGGGGGTGTAACGGACATTGGCTCACCCTCGTACCTACCTGTGTGCTGCTGTGTTGTGGTTGACTTTTGCTGGCGCCAAAATCACTTGTGCAACGGCAAGGACTTTCAGGTTTTGCGCCAAAACCATGAGCGGACATGCAGGAGAACGTGGCCAAGTATTGTTGGCCACGATTGGTGAACACTTTGTAACCATGAACTGGATTGGTTAACGAACTCACAAGCTGATTGGTTGTCCGGTGGAGCTCTGGATCCGACCGGAGCATATATAAGTCAAGGGCGTCAGAGCCCGGTGTTCTATTCCCGTTGATTCTTGTGTTGAGAAAGAACGTAATAATGTAATCCAAATCTTGTCATGATTATTCCGCATTAAATAAGGTTTAACTACTTCAAGTTTGGTTTCTACATTGAACACACGTTACAGCCTACAGTTGCTGTCCTTGCTGCTCGTCTCACTCGTGGCTAAACCCCACGTTTTGAGTGAAGAACCAAGCTAGATGCCATCGTCACGCCTGCCGCTTGTCTCGACCGTGGCTCACCCCACGTATCGAGTGAAAATCGAACCAACAGTTGCTTTCCATTGCTGCTCGACTCACTCGTGGCTAATCCCACGTTTTGAGTGAAGAACCAATTAGACGAAAGCCGTCCACACCTCTTGCTGCTTGTCTCGACCATGGCTAACCCCACGTCTCGAGTGAAAATCAAGTCACCTGTTGCTGTCTACTGCTGCTTGTCTCACTCGTGGCTAGAACCCACGTTTGGGTGAACCAAGACGGACGCCGTTTGCACCTCTTGCTACTTGTTTCGACCATGGCTAACCCCACGTCTCGAGCGGAAATCAAGACAACAGTTGCTGTCCCACACTGCTGCTCGTCTCATTCGTGGCTTTAAACCCACGCTTTGAGTGGAAGTGTTAAGTTGGAAGCCATCTGCTCGTCTCTTTCGTGGCCAGAACCCACTTTTGAGTGAACTTAGACGGACGCCGTTTGCACCTCTTGCTGCTTGTTTCGACCGTGGCTAACCTCACATCTCGAGCGGAAATCAAGACAACAGTTGCTGTCCCATACTGCTGCTCGTCTCATTCGTGGCTTTAAACCCACGCTTTGAGTGAAGAGTCAAGTTGGAAGCCATCTGCATTCCCTCTGCTCTTCCTGTCTTTCAGCCATTCCCCTCTTCGACACGCCTGAGTCCTCCCGGCTCAGGTGCTGCCGTCTGGACCCCGTCGCCGTGGCTTCCGCACCGCACGCTAAACTCTCCAGCCCGTCTCCGGTCTGCCCATAGCCGGGACGTCGCCGTCGAGTCTGGGTTGTTGCTCAGGCCTCCCGCCTCTCCCGCCATGACATTGAAGTTCCACGTCTCTCCAGTCCTGCCGTGGAAGGAGTTGTGAACTGGATCGTCCAACGACGGACCCTGCCTCTGGCTCCCTCGCCTTCTTTCGTCCGCCTCGCTGATGTTGTAGCTGTCACGTATTATGCTGAAGATCTCGCAAGCTCCCGTCTCTTCGTCTGTTTGGATTTGGTCTGCCGATTTCTTGAGGAAGGCCAACTTAGTCTGAACTTCTTGCCCCCTGTACGCCTTACCCAGATGTTGCCACTCTGCACCATGCTTAAAGTCGGCCAGGCCTGCATCCCTCGCTCCTCACGCTCGTTTGTCTTTTCACCCGCCATGTTCAGGTGTTTCCATCCCGCACAATGATAAAGATCTACCGAGCCAGCGTTCCTCGCTCCACGCAATTCGTCTTTCACCCGCCTTGCCCGGGAGTTGCCGTTTTGAACCTTGACGAAGATCTGCCAAGCCTGCATTCTTTGCTCTACGCACTCGTTCGTCTTTCACCCGCCCTGTTCGGGTGTTTCCATCCCCCACCATGATGAGGATCTACCGAGCCAACGTTCCTTGCTCCAAGCAACTCGTCTTTTACCCGCCTTGCCGGGAGTTGTTGTTGAACCTTGACGAAGATCTGCCAAACCTGCGTTCCTCACCCTACGCACTTACAAATGACGACTACGTGAGCCTGCCATCTCTAGGTCTTAAGCTGCGGCCAGGCGGCCGGTTATCTCTGCCGGTTCTTCTCCTTCGTCCGATGACATCGTGTGGGCCCCTTCTAGTTGTTCCTGGGACCGCTCCACCTTCCGTTAGTGCAGGCTGGTGCTTCACCCCTGCCTTTTGGTTGGAACCATGGCCTCGCCATCTATTTGTCTCATGCCGCCGTTGTGGCTCGTTCTGTTGGCTGTCTTTCAGACGCCCTTCTCCGGACTTGCGCCTGCAGATTCTTGCAGGCCGCCCGTCTTCTACTTCCTGGCGTCCTCGCCGATCATCTTTCGGCCCCGCTACTGCCATGAAACCGTGGATTAGTTTATCTGATGCCTGGTCTGTCCTTCGGCCCGTCCCAGCCACCACGCCGCTGCATCGCTGTCTTTGCCCGTCTCCCAACTACGGGTCTGCCCAACATCGACCCGGACCTCTGCAACTTCTAAGCCTAAACGTCGTTCGTCCGACCAACCTTTCCCTGCGGCCTCTCCTCTAGGACGACGCCTTCGGATCCCGATCCCTACCGGCCTCTACATCCTGCCCGCCACCCGTTGATGCACCATGTGCCGGTCCTGCTCCCTGCTTGCCTCCCCGGCTCGCTTTCTGACCCTCCGCCGCCACTGCGTCGTTGTGAGATTCCGATGCCAGCCAAGCCTCAAACGTGTTTCGTCCTACCATCTGCTGACGTGGCTCCTGGGGAGGGCGCCACATCCGACCTCTCCCTCAACTGTTTGTCTTGCGACCTCTTCTGGGACATCGTCATGGGTTGTCACCGACCTGCCAAGCTTCGGGTCCACCTCCGACCACCAGTCCATCCCGACGCCGCCCCGTCAGGTCTTGATGACGTCGTTGCCGCTTCCCTTCCTTAACATCTCTCGTCCGCCTCTCTGTTGTGGTGCCGTCCTGTCCCAGGGTGAAAGCTCGTCAAGCTGGGACCTCCTTCCTGCTCCACGTCCCCCATCCGCCTTATGGTTGAGATGTCGTCCCGGTTCACGATGGAAGCCCGTTAAGCTGAAAGCCTCTTTCCCCACTCCACGTCTTTCGTCAGCCTTCCAGTTATGATGCCGTACTGAACTAGATGAAAGCCCACTCATCTGAGAGCTCCTCTCCCCACCTGTCTTCGCGTCTCCTGTCTTTTGTCCGCAGCCCCTGCCCGCTCCGCACAGTGCCGAGAATCCGTCCGAAAGCTAACTCCTACTTTCAGCCGAGGAACCATCGGCCTTTTCGGTCCGATTCCCCTCGCTCCCGCTCCGGCCAACGCAACCAACAGGACCGAGCCGCAACTCCTGACCGCCGCAGCTCCTCTCCTGCCTTCCAGCCGGCGCAAGACTTCGCCACTTCTTCCCAGCTTGACACCGTCCGGAAGTTAACTCCTACTTTCGGCCGAGAAACCAACAGCCCTTTCGGACCGATCCCCCTTGCTCCCGCTCCGGCCAATGCAACCAGCAGGAATGAGCCGCATCTCCTGACCGCCGCAGTCGCCACTCGTCACCAGGGGGTAGAAGCTCCTTTCATTGAAACCACGTCACCTCCTGCCTCTCCTGCCTTCCACCCGGTGCAAGACTTCGCCTCTTCTTCCTAGCTTGGCAGAAACTCAACACAGAAATTCAATCCTTCATAAAACACGGCTTTGGCCGACACTCTTGCTTCACAGCTGCTAACATCCTTTCCCCCGTGAAAGCCCTCTCCTCCACCCACGCAAGATTTTTCGTTCGAAGTCTCGTAGCTCATCTGGAAAGATACAATCATGGTCTGCCACAAACCAGGACCAGCCCTTCGGCCGACGGTGCTTTTCACTCATCCAATCCCTTCGGCTATTTGGCGGCGCGCTAAACCCAACGCCCTGACTGAAACCAACACAAGGCTTTCCTCGAACTTTTCGAAGACCACCGCAACTCTGCTTACTCCGCTCATTTAAGTAGAAATAACTGACTACTAGTCGTATAACAACCACCCGGGTCTTTCCATTGTCCAATTTAAAAAAAAAAAAAAACCTGACGAAGGAAGAAACCAACCTCTTCTCCTCACTGACTCGCATTCTAACGTATGGAACTACATCATTAACCGCCAACAATGCCTTCTGTCCGAAATCCTCACATCAGCATCTTGAGGGAATCCATCGACCTCCACCTCACACGACCTGACGCATAGGTCGTGAATGTAAACAGTCTACACCGGCTGCGTCCTATTGTTGCAACCTGTACAGTAGTCAATTCCCCTTAAGCACGCAGAACGAAGCAGAAGCAAGCCAACCACGATGGAAGCTAAACATTCACGTTGGAAGCAAGCCAACCAGTGTAGAGGACAAGTAACCAAACTTCGAGGTTCTTCACCTGTTCTGAACAAAGTGCGAAGTTTCCAATAACTTTGGGGGACAGCCTGCTTACATCCCGGGGCGCTCGTCAGGGCGGTGCCCGCCACCAAACTTGACGAGGTCTGCTGATAATGCTAAATTATCAGGTTAAGATGTTTTGGCAACAAAGAAAGAACATTTTGCCGGCCCCCAGCCAGGCCGGCTAAAAATGGTTTCTTTGTTTACTTGAAATTGTGCATGTAAACAATGAACATGAATTTTCAAAGTACCCGTTGTGACGTTTTTAAATTAATGCCAGGGTTTGTACCGTTACATAACAATATTGGAATATACTGGAAATCCCGCGTAATGCTATTATAATATTGCTTTTACTGTAGTTCGTGGTACTTTTTTTTTAGAAAAACATGTGTTATTGTGTTTTCTCTATTGCTAGTTAAATTTGGCTGCCGTTTCCAGGTCGCAGAGTGCTCTCCACACTTTCAGTGGTTTGGGCAGTGAAGCGAATCACTTCTTTATCAGCAACAAGGAACAAAGAAATCGTTGACATAAAATAGTTCCCCGGTCGCAATTTTTAATGATAGATTTTTCAATGCACAGTTTCCAAATTTTTGAATGGGGTGATCCCTGGAAATATTTTCTCTAGCGTGACGATTTGTGAAATTTAACGCATTCTGCTTGCTTCCAATGCAATCAGCGATCAACAATACATGTGAAATTACACTTGTTGGTAACTAAAAGTTATTGACATCACTTAAATTGAATTTCCAACTCTTCTGTTCCGGGGTCCCTCCAAAACATACCCTTGGTTTTCTGCAGTGGTCGATGGAGCAAAGCATTGTCGAAGTGGGATGCTTTGGCAATCGTGGAAGATCCCGGCAATTAACAATTCGTTTGGGTTTTCACTTTTTTTAAAGTACCACTGTTCAGCATCAACGCTTGCTGGGCAGACTCTTGTTCCCGTTTAACCCAACCCAGGAAGTCAGAGTGCAACGAAGAAGCTTGAGTTCAGCAATGTGATATATTGCGAGAAGTGACATGTTTGAATTGCACGCAAACAGCCATTATTCAAGCAAGTGACAGAGCGAGTGACCAGCTGGCACTCAGGCTCGAGTTAGTGGAGGTGAAGGCCAACTGTGTGAGGTTGGTGGCAGCTTAAGCTCTTGCAACCTCACGTGAATTTTTTTTATTCCTGTACTGCTGACGTGATAACCGTTGCTAGACGTTATAATTTTTTTTTTGTACGTACAACTACTATCACGCGACACACAGTTGCACTTCTGGTTAAAACTATTTGTTGAAACTGTGTGATGCAGTGGTTGAACTTTATTTGTAGATATATGGTGGCCAGCAGCTTTTTGTAACTGCGGGTTATGGGATAATACTTTTTTTCAAGCTTAATTTGTGAAGCTGAACTGGAAGCAAACCAATGCTTGTGTAAATAAATCGGACCAACTTAAAACCTTACTGAAAGTTTTAGAAGTAGTATGAAGTCCAGTAGTCCAGTTACAAGTCCGGTAGGAGAAATGTAAACTCGGGTATTCAAACCCGGTAGCCTTCTACCATGGTACGGGTTAAGTGAGTGTCCACACCAGGCCAGAATAACAGGGTTCGTACGAGGTCCTTGAAAACCTAGAAATGTCCTGGAAAATAAAACTGAAATTCCAGTCATGGATTAGTACAGGAAATTCTGGTGACAGATAATCACGTTTCTGTTTTCCGAGTCGGATATTGGTGTACAACATACATTTAAACATAAAAAATAACGGAAAATATTTTGATGCCAGTGGTAGTGTGTTTCACTAGTGTCATTTAACAGAACAAAATCTGACATATCTTGCCACTGTTGATTTCATACTTCACAAACTTATCTTTTAATTGTCTTATTTTCTCGTAATTTCTAATTCCTGGCCCTTGAATTTTAATTGACCAGTTCCTGAAAAATCATTTTAAAGTCCTGGAATTTTGATGTTCTAGACGAGTACAAACCCTGGAATAAATTTTGTAGCTGCCGGAGCCCCATAGCAGAATCTATATGACGCTTGACGCTATGTCGTGGACAGTGGAAAGCCGCCGTGGATAAATTTTTGTCTCATTCCCAGTGAATAAATTTTGGTCACATTCCCGGAGTATTCATAAATTTGTAACAGATTTTGGCGTTGCAGTACGCCATATTAGTAGTCTTGGCGAGGCCTTTCTACTGTGGAATAGCCAGATCAACAGGTAAAAAAAAGGTATTCGATAAAAACCACTTAAAGGAATACTAAACCCTCACTTTTCCAATTTTTTAAAGATGTCACTTTCCTTCTTACTTACGTCGTAATAAATTAAAATAACTGCGTTTTTAAGACACCCAACCAAACGTAACCCTACGAGAGCTCGCGACTATGGAGGTTTCGTGACGCAGCGTGACGTCAAAACATTTAAGGGAAGTGGGGAGCACATCCCTTCCCATCGTGCAGTGCGCACGACCTAGTCTCTGCTTGTAAACAAACATCGCAACCAAAAACGCTGACGCTGTCAATTCGTTGCAGCTTTATCAGTTTTAACCTATAACGCCACTAATTCCAGTAACATCCAACCACTTCCGCAGCCGGGTGGCATCTTTTTCGGCATTCGGTAAGCTGAACAAACTTATCTTGTGGTTTGACAAACTTTTACACTCCTTCGCTATACACGACGGTATGATGTTTTAGCGGCGAACGAGCTAACCGGAAATTATGTCCCAGGCGATGCCGTTTTGTTTCTGGCACCCGCGCAAGTCACGCGGACAGCTGGAAGACGCTTTAAAAGTCTTGACGTCACGACACGTGGTTCTCAAACAGGATTTTCTCCAGAGCTTGTGCATCGTCTGCTTAAATCGGGTGGTTTAAAAATTCATACGGCTTAAACAATGACACCTGTTGACATCGGATGTCTGTTAACATTAATTCCTGTATCTAGCGTATCGATAAAAAAAATTCATTGTTGGAGGGTTTAGTATTCCTTTAATGTATGGGTAAGAAAATGGGGGAAAAAACTGTAGGTTCCCCTTACATTTGGGGCTCAGATAGTAGTAGAAAATTATTCTCCGGATGGATTGCTTCTCGCACTGAACTGGCCTTCACTGACGTGCTTGGCTGCTGCTCATCAGCAGAACTTTGTCTTAGTCTTTGACGCTAATATTTTGTAAGAAAGAGTTTATACCGCCAGTGTGTTATTACGTCAAAAACACCGGCAGCCAGTAGTTACAGTGGTATTTAAAAGGCATCTTAAAGACCAAACAAAAACACTTTACCACCTTCGAAACAACTTCAGTGTTTTAACCCATTTTAACCCTTCCAACTGTGCAAAGGTCCTAATGAGATGAAGTGGCATATTTGTATTAAAGTGGTTGGCAAATTCAGATTGATAAAAAATTGATGAAACGTGGAAATTTGTGTAAAATTTGTCCACATCGTCCACATTCCTACTGTGCCACATATTGTGGTACTGCTTCTCCCACAGGGCTAGTATGGGACAGAAAATGTATAGTCTGCTTACAAAACATGTGCAATCACAGTAATATAGTTTCTAAACTCTTGCTTTGCTCGTATTAGTAAGTCAGTATTGTGTCAACTTTGTCTTTTAAACAATATCTTTGTTTTGCAGGGACATTTTGCTTCTTGAAGCTGGTTTCTTA
>JAHWFP010137884.1:0-26579 GCA_023313725.1 Lithobius niger | reverse complement strand
ATGAAAAAGGACACTTTTCCGTGTTCAAACGGCCAACGCCAAACTCAGTTGAATGCGATTGGCGCTCTCTCTCCTCCCCGCCACTCACTGATTGGCTCCTTTTCACACGTCGCTCAAAGTAAGGGTAGCTTCTAGTTTTTCCTGTAAGATATAGCACAAGGCGCACATGCTACTCTAGCGCTACAATTCTCATCTGGTGACGGATGCAGCAACCACCAAAGATAGCTTTTACGCAAGCGCTATAACGACAATTGGCGAGCAGCGCCTGCTAGTCTTCAGTTGCCACCAGGGCGTTGGGATCAGTGGGTGAAAGGCCAATATGCGGCCAACGTTTGGCCAATTTTCATTCAGTTAATTACTACTTTCAATACGACCAAAATAAAAAGTGAAAACCGAAATTACTAACATGACTTTTATTGAAACCGAGTTAGTCAGTTCAAGGAACAAAATACGAAACCCACTTCTCTCGCTTCGTACTCCCACTATTTCAGTTTCGTTTTACTGTAAGTTTCGGTCTCGTGTCGAAGATATAAACAAGGACGCACTAACACTGCATCAGTAATTCGACGTGTTGTTAGGTACAGAAGAGGATAGAAAATTAATGTGTGATAGACGTGTGTAGTTGGAGAGGCAGCATAAACTCAGGACACTACTATACATTCTGA
The DNA here is from genome assembly GCA_023313725.1 of Lithobius niger. NCBI lineage: Eukaryota > Metazoa > Arthropoda > Chilopoda > Lithobiomorpha > Lithobiidae > Lithobius > Lithobius niger. The sequence continues at coordinate 25,914 of JAHWFP010137884.1, read as the reverse complement.
ATGCGTGGTGCACTGAAAATTATACATATTGCACATGACATAAAAAATAAAGACGTCTCCTAACTTTTGCTACTGTAATATGGCAAATGAGCGATCACGCGATCATGTAAAAAACGACCAGGTAATATAAGGAGTTCTCATCTGAGGCTATTATGGTTGTTACAAAAAAAAAAAAAAAACTGAAAGTTTCGTTCCTTTACAGCTTCCCATCCTCTTCGTTCTTTTTCATCAGGCTTTTAAACTTTCTAAATTTACTTTGCAGTAAATCCAACATTAAATTGGGGTGGGGGGGAAAGGGAACGTACTGCATTGAGGGTACGCAACGTTGGTTACTTTAAATTGATTTACTCTTTTTTTTGTGTGTATTGACGTACAAAACTCGAATTAACCCACCAAAATATCACACCACAATTTCATGTAGCTAGCTTTTGTTTAATCTTTGCTGATTAATTTTTGTGTGCGCTGGATTTACAGCAAATCCAGTTTTATTTTTGAACAATCAAGTTTATAAAAATAAGACAAAAAAAATACCCCCCCCCCCCTCCTCCACGCACACCAGTCTTACACGCAGTTCAGCGATATTTGACGCTAAACAAACGCTGACGTAATTCCCATCAAAAATTAGCACCAAAAATTGTTCATCCATACGACATACCTTTACTAGATGTACTGCTTCCATCTTTCACTCTTAAACGAAGCATATGTACATTGTTCCCCTGTGGGAACTACAAGGGCTCGTCACAAAATACGAATAGGCCGGCAGGATGAAAAAAAATAACACCAACACACACACAAAAACAAAGGTCCTGCCGGCCTATTCGTAATTTGTGACGAGGCCCTGTGGTAGTTCCGCTATAGTTCAAAGTGGCGCTGATAATACCCCCCCCCCTCTCTCCCGGTGCCGGTCCCGCCTGCCATAAGTATAACGCAGTTTCGCCTCCAACCTCCACGTTACATTTGGTATTGCGACGCAAATTAATGTGCGCTCATCATCGTCAAAAACGAAATTTCTTAAAATGACGCTATAAATAATTCAACTTTTCTGTAATGCAAAGTAATATGTTACAATTTTGTTTTAATTAATATAAATAGTCTGAGCGATGACGTCACAAAACTGAATGATCCCGACGTTTATCGAGCGTTACTCGTGTAACCGACCCTCGAACCACATTTCCCCGTAGTTTTTCAACACCGCCACTGCCATTTCATGCTAACATTTGCGAAACGCACACGTGCAACGCGGACGTCATAGCACTGTGTGTACTATAGACGACGGTTTCGCGATGAAATACCTGTTTAGAGGTTAGCAATTTTTTTTCTTTAATTACAAAGTCTGTGAAATCCCTGTATTTTTATATTTTACACTGCAACTCTCCCACCCACATACTTGAATTTCGTCGGATCAGAATTGAACAAATGTGTCTGGTTTTTGAGAAGATGTCGCTGACGTAAATCGCGTCCACTCGTTTTTTGGCCACAACCGCATTAATTCGACGTGTGACACGTCGAATTAATAAAGTGTCAGGGTGCGGCCTCGCAAGGCTCGTCGTCCCTGACTAGTGTAGAAGAATATTGTACCCTGCCCCTGATAACGCTCGTTTCTCTTACCCTCATCCCGCCTGGTAACGGCAGTTGAGCCAAGCGACTCACACACAAGCCAGTCTAGCTTGGAGCTCTCACGGTTTTCCATGCATAAAGCATCATTCCAAGTTAAAAAGACTCCAAGTCTCATCAGTTGTAGGAGGGGGGGGGGGCTATCCGGGCACCCATCGAACCACCTCCCTCCACAGCAATGGCACCCGAACCTAAAGGTGAAGAACTTGATGAAATCTAAATTCGAGTTGACACCAATGCCAAGAAATTGCGGTCCAAACCTGCCGATAGGAGAGAACTGAGACAGTTTCTTAATGCAACAACAAATTCGCAAAAATCTGAACTTCATGAAGGTTGCACCTAGGATTATTAGTTGTTGGGGAGGATGCGTCATTAGCTGCGATACATGTATCACTGGTATGAGAAGCGATTTAGCGTGCGAGCAGCGCCCTCCTAAAAACTTTGGCGTTAGTCGGCGGAAAAAAATGGCGGTAACGAAGTGATACTCTTCTGGCTCACCTTGCTGGGATTTTGTAACGGCCACCTACTAATTCCGACGTTATCGCCTACGATCAGTACGCCACGGATTACTAGTAACGAAAACATAAGAAACTAATGGCACCGCATACTGAATTTAAAGCCTAAACGAATATTTTATCTTGAAAGAGGCTCTTGCTCGTATCATGGTGTGATAGTATATAAGTCCATGCTCGTATAGACCTTCCGGGACTACATCAATTGCCAGATCAGTCATTGGGATAAAACCAGACTGGATCAAAGTTGGAAACTGCTCGGACAACATTCCACAACACAGATAGCGCCGAAAGGAGAAACGAGTAGGGAGCAGTCCAGTGCGAAACATAGAGATCGGTGGTAAGCCGATGAGTTAGGCCTTACCGTAGCGACAACCAAACCGCAGCATGTAAAAGAGAAGGCAACGTACGTCAAGCGTGCTTCAGAAGAAGGGGACAGGAAAATCCCCGAAAATTCAAGCTGAACTATTTAACTAATAGTTCGAGGTGGTGTTAGTGTATTCTTCCGTTCTAAAATGTCCGAAATTCACCACTGTTATCGCCGTCGCATGCCAGTAACCACGACTAACCCACTATGGTATGTGAACTCGCCAGATGGAGAGAGACAACTTACCCAATTGATGACAGGATAATTTGAATACTTAGAAGCTCTCCTCGAGATGCAGAAGGATGGTTTTCCTGGCCACCCGGGCAAAGTCACAGGAGTGGAATATATCATCAAGCTGAACAGCCAGTAGCTCAACGCTAGTACGGCACCTCTCCACAGATTTGGAAAGATATCAGCAAAATGATCGACAAAAGGAGAAGAGCGGCAGAATCGAAGAGAGTGACAGTAAGTGGCCTCGCCCTTTTTCTTGAAAAGGAAGAAGAACGGAGTAGTGTTTAGCTCGGTACTGGACTACAGGAAACAGAACAAGCAAGCGGAAACCAACCAGTACCCAATGCCGAGGACCGACGACGTGTTCCACTTCCGGGGGGGGGGGGGGTATATCTCTCTACTGGAAGGAGAGCAGGGCTTCCGTCAGGTGCCACTCCACCCGGACAGCAGGGGCTGCACGACCTTCATCTGCCACAGAGGGACATACAGGTGGCGAGTCCTTCCATTCGGCCTACAAACGGTGAATTAGGCATTCCAACGGAGGATGATGAACATCCACGGCAAGCTTATCGGCACCGTGTGTGTGTGTGCTCTACATCGATGACATTGTCGTGTCAACGAAAACATGGCAACTCTTCCAGAAACCGAAGAAGGCAGGCTTCACTCTAAAGAGGAAGAAATGCCATTTCGGAATCCCAGAACTGAAAATTCCCACACTCGTCAGGCAGAGGAAATCGCAGCACAGCATACGCCTCCCACCACAGACCACGCACCAGAGGACCAAGACGTACGCTCTGAACTCAGAAAATGACCAGGACTCATCGACGGACGATGACGACACAAGCTCAGACAGTGACCCAGACTGGCATCCAAACGCAGACGATAAAGTGCAATAAGTGCCTGACGGAGACGACGAAGCTCCTCTTGCTGGACTGGATCAGCGAAGCAGTCTCAACGACAAACCACGACGGCCCAGGAAAGCTCCAACTCGCCTAGACGATTTAGACTGGCTGCTACTGGGAGATGTAGCCCCATTCGCATACGAGCCGGACTGAAAGTGGGAGTCGACCTTTGAGTAGTCATCATATTTCCCTCACTGAGTCGTGACGACTACCATCTTTTGATAGGCGAAAGAAAGGATACAAACCAAATATGGAAATGCGTTTAATTAGTTTCTCTTGTTTCACTAATTTTAAGGATAAGGGTTTTTTTTTTTAAGGGAGCCCAAGTAACACGGGGAGGTTGGCTAACAGTAGGGCCAATACTGGTATCTTTGCCAAAGTGTTGGGCCACATATAGTGCAACTGGACCAACAGTTGGCCACAGCTAATTTTTGACATGGATGCCCAACACGTGAGGAAGATCGGAAGACAAAGTAGCCACAGACACTGCCGAATTTGTTGCATTGTGGTTGACCCAATTTGGCCCAAACTTGGCCAATAGTTGGTCAAAACCATTAGGCCACAGTTAATATTTGACATGGTGGCCCAACAAGTGAGGAAGACAAATGGGCCAAAACTACCACTGATTTATTGCCCTAGTGTGTGGCCCGACTTGCCCTGGCCAACAGTTGCCTGGCCAACAGTTGACCAAAGTGGGTGGCCAACTCTCGACTTTGTCTATTGTCAACTTGAAAGGGCAAGATGTATGCAAGTCATGTGACGAACCTTGTTGTAATTTGCTGCTACATACATGCTTAATTTTTTCTACCATTTTACAACACTGTCAGTTCAGTCAGAGAAGAAGTGCACGTGGAGACGTCGTGGATATCTGCCCAACGGTTTTCCGCAACCGAGTACATTGTAGGTAAGTCACTGTTAAACAATTAGCAAGTTAAATAAGTAGCCCACACATTATTAATGAAGAACTAGAATTGTATTTTAAAAGTGGCACTATCACCTATTGAAAAGTGAATGAAAATACCATGGCGCCATCTAGTGGCAGTAATATTGTTAACCCTTACAGCTTGCTCCCAGGTGCACGAGGACATATCAAATTTTCACACAATTATTAAGGAGGTCGTTGTGCAATCCTTCACTTGGTGCAAGCAAGTTCTAGATAGTACTAGATAGCGCTAGATGTTGCCAGATTCTGCCTCCTTTCAATCAGTGATAGTGCCACTTGAACACATTGTACTGGTTTCCCAATACGAGCTGAAGCCAATTGGTTGTTTTGTTCTTCGTTTCCAACATGCTGATCATGGTAGTAATCATGATCAACATATCAGAAACGAAGACACATTTGGTGGGTAAATCTCTTAAGAGCTTCACGGTTAGTAAAGAATGTGCTCAAGTAGTAAACAAATATTCATCAAAATAGGGCGCATGTTATGATGATGATAATGGCTCTCCTTTTTCCAACAGAGTGCGGCCGAAGCCACTTAGCCCTCCAACACAAACCCCACCCCCCCTTAACCAATCACCCTGCGCGAAAATCCAAAATCCAAGTGGGAGACTAGGTGACGTGACGAAACCTCTGGAGGAAAATGAATGCCGAGTCCAACCACGTTCTCGCTTATATAGGGAGGACTGCGCATGCGCAGTGGGTCATGCAAGCAGGCGTCTACAAGCAACTAAAAAACCTCCAGGGAGACATTAATTGAGGACAATGTAATGCTAACTTATCAGGTTAATAGTTTGGCAAACAAAGAAAAAATGATTTGGTTTGCGTTACCCGACCGACCCTATTTTTATAAGCCGGCCCTAAACTTTTTTTCCGCCCAAGGAGAAAAAATCCCCCCTCCCTACTTTGACGCTCCATCCTATGATACAAAAATGGTTCAAATGCTTCCTGGAAAAAGGAAAAATATTGCTCCGTGAACATGAATGTATCTTTATTGCATAAAAAAATATTAAATTACAGTTTTTGAAGTAAGACTTTCTGATTTAGTAACAAAAAAAATAATTTTTCGACCGATGGACCCTATTTTTTTTTAACTGCGTAACGCAAATCAAACAATTTTTTTTGTTTGGCCTTATCAGGTCATTTCTTACATATCTCATTTGCCGTTATTGTAGTAGCAAAAATTATAGGACCTTTTTTTTTTTTTTTTTTTACATAATGTTCAATATGTATACTTTTCAGTGTACCACGCATTCAGTATGTAGTGTCCTCTGTTAGTATGCTGCTTTTCCAACTGCGTAAGTCAGCCGCACAATTAATTTTCTATTCTTCCAGTATTTCTGTACCTAACAACATGTCGAATTGCTGATCCAGTGCTAGTGCGTCCTTGTTTTTCCATTTTGTTACGATACAATTGTATCATCAATACAAATTTTTTTATCGCACTGCAGTGCAGGACCGCAATTTGGGAGGGGGGGGGGGGGAATGAAACGATTTTCGTATTTTAACGTCGCACTTTATAATTTTTTAGGATAGTGTCTTATAATTTTTCTTAGACGATCTACTGGCATAAATAATTGTAATTTTTACCGCATTAGTCTTTTAGAATTTTGATCTCATTGTAATTATTAGCAAACGATTAAACATTAGTACATGCATCCACACACACAGATGAAACGTTGTGGTTATTGTAAGCTTGCAAGTTCCCAATAATCAACAGTAAATCTCGTAGATGCCACATTTTAAAACGTGATTTTTAGCAATGGATTGACTAACGGTAAGCAAATAGAACTTTGGAGTCGTACTTGATGCGGAGGATCGAGAAAAATGGCACTGGGATGAATGTACCTGTAAGTAAGTTCCCGCTGTAAATCCATGTCACCAAATCAAAATAAGCAGCATATTTCATTCTAAAATTAGCAAGGGCGAAACGAATACGGTTTCTGCAAGCAAAATAGCAGAAACTTCTGCTTGTTTGGGGCTCCATTCTACTGTATGGTTGACACCCAGGCCTAGGACAATTCTGCTTGTGGGTGAAAGCTAATTGATACTAAAATTAGTGACCAATCAGCAGTATTTATTATGAAAAGAAATTATGAACACAGACAAAACTAAAAGTACAACATTTTAATAAGCTCAATTTTAGGCATTAAAAAGACTATGCCTTTTGGAAGTACAATATCACTTACTCAGAATTAAGGCACTGACTATAAAAAAATACTCAGTCAAAATATCTTCAATATTCACAATTATTCTTCATGGCATTTCATATAAAACTCTTATTTACAAAATATCAGGCCAACTTATCATAAAAAAAGACTTTCAAGTTCGTAACATCATATCGATATTAAAAGAACTACAATGTCAAAGTACACATTGTCCCCTCAAGAACCTTTTCGCCCTGAAAAACAGCAAGTTGAAGTTTGCTGCGGCTCTTCAAGAGTCAAAGGTGAACTATCAGTACCTGAAATGAAAGGCAAAATACTAAGAGATAAGAATGCCCACTAGGGGTCTGTGAGTAGAATAATTTTAATTTGAGTCAAGCAGAGTTTGCAACAGAAGAGACAAATATTGAGTCGAGTTCGAACGTACGGTGAACACAGTTTGTTTAAAAGTTTCAAGACGTTACTACTGCCTGCGGATCAATGTGTACAAATAATTTTCCAGTTTTTGAATTGTAATTGGAAAACGATAAACGCGATTAGTTTTTAATGTATTCCACTGGAAAGCTCTCGTTGAGACGACGAAATGGAATGTCATAAGTTGGCGAAGTTTATCATATTTTCACCGGATTTGAGTTTTTCGTGATGGATGCGAGCAAAGAGCCGAGTACAAGTTGTATACTTGGCTTAAAAGAGTGTCGCACATCCCTAATGCCCACAATGGTTACTACCTGATGTAGCATTTATTGTATAAGCCAAAATAGCTCGTCAACAGAAATCTGCTGCTGTGAAGCATCAAGAAATTATACTTTACTTGGCATCAGTAACCCATCTAATGTTAAGCTTGGACGAGGAAACGCAATTGAGATAAAACCGAGTAACAGAGCGTGGGAGAAATCTATTGGTCACCCAGGGTGCTTCTAGAAAGAGATACTGCATTTTCAGACTTTCAGAAAACCAGGGCGTGGAAGATAAAAAAAAATTAACATCTTTTTCAACTACTAAAGTTACCTTAGGACAGGGACAATAGGGTACAAAACCGGCAGAAAGAGTGAGAGAAATTTTATGTTCCCCGCATAAGAAATTGGACTTTGTGAAACAAAAATAATATTACTAATAAGTCTAACAAATTAACCTACCGTTTTTCCTCATATTTTTACAGCTTAGTCTATTTTTTAAGTTAATGCAACTTGTATCCACTAAGCGGAAAACCTTTCAGCTCTACCACTACCATTCTCTTCTCCCTAACTCCCTGTCCTTATATTATGAAATTGGACTTGGTCAACAGAGTTTACAAGAAGCCTTTCCCTCATAAGCAAGCTCAATGGCACATTCTGGATCATGAGGTTATTATTTTTAAATGGACTGCAGATGCTGAAAACTTGTCTGATTTGAATTGCATGTTAAAAATGCTAGCATTTTTGTTGCCCCCCCCCCCCTCCCATAAAGGCAGAAAATTTGTGCTTTTGAAATTCGCATGGCAAGAACTTTCTGCTGCTGGGGCAAGGATCTTTTACATGCCACAATTAACAAGAGTATAGACTCATTGCTGGTGACCGTCTCTTCCTAATTCTAAATGATTTTCGCGACAACTTTCATTAAAAAAAAAAGCAGAAAGTTAAAAAGCACTTTAATAATTAAAAATCCCATTAAGCCAGCGGAGAACTGGTTTTGAGTTTGCGAATCAATTAGACGAAAGCTAATCGGATTCTGGATAATCGTTGCGAGCACTAATGCTTTTTGGTTTTAACACTTTGGATCCTAAAAACGTATGGTACGTTTTCATTAATTGTTGAGTGCCTAAGGATGTACTGGTACGTGTCACACTTTTGATTTAATATACAAAACTGTGGAGGGACATCCGCTGTGGCTTAGCCAAAGTCTTTGTTGGACACATTAATTCACTTTTCAATCGCTAGATGGCAGCATCGTGCAGTAGAATTTCTGTTTTTAGGGTTCTAGCTGGAGTGCCTTTTTTGAAGTAAATGCATTTGTAACCTCATAAAAATATTACAGAAAATTAAAAAAATTGTACTACAAAGCTTTTTTTCCCAGCAGCCATTTTCCCCAGACCTTAGCCCACAAAAAAAGTACATTAACCCAAACATTTTCTGCACAATTGTAAAGATGTCAAAATCTAAATATGTGAAAATGTTCGTATATTAGTTATAAAATACCAGCAAGCAGCATTTTTCTAATCTATTTGCAAACCACGTGGGTTTAATGCAAGTTAAATGGTTTTTTTTTATATATAACTTCAGAATGGGTGGAGCTAATGACTTTCTAGTTTGTACAAGTGGAAAGCAGGCAAAAAAAGGGTTAAAATGGTGTATTTGAACGTCAAAATCGGCCAATATTTAGCAAAGTTATCGTCGGTTTTGTATATATCGAAAAAAGTGCGGCTTATACGTAATCCAATACGGTATATCGGCACATCGGAGGTGGACATCGGCGGCACCGATATATCGGAATTGCGTCCGATAACTAGCAATACCGATGTGAACTCGATAATCGGCGCATCTCTAATTTCAGACTTGTTTGTCACTAGTATGCCTTCGTTGTACTTTTGTCGAAACATAAATATTTCGTTTTCCCCCCAATTTTTTACAAAAAGAAATAATTTTTTTAAATTTTCATCTAAGTTTCCAAAATGTGTGCACTTTTATCTATTAGCTCAAAAAAAAATTGTGATAATTGGTGAAAAAATAACAGAGTTATGATTTTTTTTTAAGACGCTAATATGATCACGACCGGTGGACAAGTGCAAAACATTACATCAGGCTCCAAAGTGTTAACATAATAATCGGATATGAATTTTAAAACTCTCCTAGTTACTTGGATTTTATTTAACTACTACTAAGCAATCATGGAGCAGATTCGTTTGATTTCCTGTAAACATCAAAACCAGTAAAATATTTACAAGTCTAATCTTGGCTGAAATTACCTTTCGAATCATCACACTCTCGCAAATTTTCTTCTTCCACAAACATGCATAACTTCAAAAATAAAAAGATATAACAATATCTCGTACATTTCCGATAGTCCTTTAAAAGCTGTGGATGGATTATGCAGCACACCTATCATAAATTTGTGACTTTTGAAATTGTGTGTGTTTGTGGAAGGAAAATGTGCGCTAACTCAACTTTCAAAGTAAGTCGTTCAAATTTAGAAGACATCACACTCTGTTCAGCCAACAAACATCACGTAGTCTGTGAGTAGTAAGACACAAATATTAACAGTAGCTTACAAAGATAAAATTCAAAATTTTGCATTTTTTTTTAATACTCGGCCCATATTTTTTAATCCACTTACTTTTTTCCCTAGGATTCTTTGCAAAATCTTCAGCTATTTTCTTGAATAGATCGGCTGGAAATACACCATCATATTGTTTGGAAAAAAAAAAGACTAGGCAGGGATTGGAGAAGAGGATAAGAGTAAACAAAGAACTTTTATTTTTCTGATACCTAACTAGCCATGCACGCTAATCGCAAAAATTTAGTTTCTTCGAGTTAGGGAGGACTTATTTATGGTGCGTAAATGAAATTTCATCGACTCCACGCAGAATCTTGGGGTTTAGGAGTTTAATGGTGACAGCTAACAACAGGTATGTTTTTCTTGGCTCGAGAAGTGGGAAGTGAGGCTCCAAAATGGGTTGGGAAGGCCGGCTCCAGGGGTGTAAAAATTCTAATTGGGCAAAATTTCCCACTAAAACTTCACGTAGGTTTCCAAAATTTCCACACACATTCACTATGTTAACGAGCCATATTTCAGAGAATTTCACAGTTCACTGCAATTTCCAAAGAACTTCATTCAGGCATTTTCTGCCCCCTAGCATACTCCACTGGCAGGGTTACGCACGAAATCCACCTCAAATCGCAGATTTTATCATGCATGGGCTTTGAACATTGTATACAAACTTAGAACTAAGTACTACCAGTGAAACCCAAATTCAAGGAATTGGACCATTAAGTTTCTTTTGTGTGCTTAATTGCCAAATTTTAATAAAACGAAAAATTAACGAAACACACAAGTTTTCGCTTAAATTCTGGATATGAACTACGTTGTGGCCATAGCAGATCTGTACACTAAATTAGAATACTTACGGACATTGGCACCAGTCTTGCTGGATGTTTCAAAAACGGATGCATCGATTTCTAGTAAAACAAAATTTAATTAATGGCTGTAGCAGCCTTTACATTTTTACACGAATGTACAATGAACGTTCCGTACCGTCTGCATAGTCTGTAATAGAATGATAGTCTATCATTCGTGCTCTTCGATCATTTTCAATTAAGTCCTTTTTTGTACCACATAAATATATTCTACAATTCTGGAAAGAAAATAAACATTACTAATGGTGGAGAAAGTGTAATACAGTACATCAATGCTGATTCATCCAAAAATAACTTTCAACAAGAAATATGTTGACAAGGGAAACTTGTTAGAGATGAACACACATAAAGTGTTTACTGTTTAGCCAAGTAAACGAATGAAGAGAAATAAAATGAACCGAAACTTGGTTGAAAGACAACTTAAGTTTGATTGCAGATAGCATTTAGTGTAACTTAATGGAAAATGGAACAAAGATGTTCTTCTTCAAAGATGAGCTTTTGCACACTTACTAAGAATTGCTTTCCACTACGTTCACAGAGAACAGTGTGTGCGAGATCACATACGGATACAATTAGATACAATTACAAATGCATAATAAAAATGTTACTTTGTAAGTATGCAAAATCAATCTTGCTGAAGCCCGTTCGATTTTGAGCTTGTTGTAAATACTTCTTTAGAAATGACTTTTTTGTAGTACGTCTGCCTCTCGTCCCTCTCCTTTCCTCCCAACTCTCCTCCTCTCGCCTTTTTTAGTTCTTGAATATCTGTGTGGGGTATATGCTGTACATCCAAATTGGAGCCTTTTATAGTTCGCACCCCCAACCTTCTCCGCATTACAGTGATATACCAAGCTATTACGTCTCCCTCAACCCCCCCCCCCCTCGTTAAATGAATATGGATGCAAAAAAACATGTTAAGCACTTCCTTTTAGGGTAACCAACTCATTCTGATGAATCATAATCATTCAGTAAACATCAATTGGTGTTATCTTCAACAACAAAAGGGGGCACGTTGGGGTTGGAATTGTTGCAATTAAGTCTTGTCCTTTACCGAGATAACAGTAGTATACCAAGCAATAAGCATGCAACAACGGTTGCGCATGTAGTTAATTGCTACTAAAAGGATTGTTTACTGATTTTTATGCTTATCTTTTTTAAGACTAGGGAGTTAACTCTTCGTTCAACTCTTCATTGTTGCAGTTTTGTCATATGGAAAAGACTTCGTGAATTTTTAAACGTAACACAGCTGGTGGTTTTGTGCAAAACCAAACAATTAAGGAATCTGTTAACACCATAAAGGTGTAGGTTCACATTTTTCTCAACTCGCCATTGGCCGGTAGAGCAAACATTTTTAGTCGCCAACTGAGAAAGTTTTCTTGCCAAATTTAAACACACTAGAGTCAGAAACCAAGGGGAAAAAACTTATTCAATCTACAAGAGTTGATGGTGATACATGAATTTATCAAAGTACAAGTTTCTCACAAATTGTCATGTTCACTACATAGGTTTCAAAAGCTTGTTTGGAAGTAAGGCCACGCAAAAAAAAATTGTTTGGTTTACGGGAGAGGTTGCAAATTGAAGCACCAGGCAACCAGGCATTTTATTTTATTTTTTATTTTATTTAACTAACCACATTTCTTTGACATGTATCTAGCTCAAAGCTGAAAGAATATGAAGTCAGCCTTAAAAAAATATAATGTTGTTAAATATGCTATTTATGTCATCTAATATTCAAAGTTTTTTAGTTAATGTCAAATAATTCTTATTGGTATGAGCTAGAGGTATGAAATTGGCACCATTGGAAAGCTCCAAATATACTGTGCGGTTTGCTACTTCGAAGCACTGAAATCATTTTAAAATTATTCTGAAACTCTACTTCGAAAGTTCACCAACGAATTTGCGTTGTTGTTCGTAATTTTCGACAGACACTCTTCCTTCCAATTAGGTGTGGAATAACGCTGTCTGTCTTCGTCAGCCTTCTCTACTTGTCGTTAATTAATTTACTGTAAGAATTTTGGACCACATATCGGCCACCAACTCGCTGAACACTAAGAATGGGATAGCCAATCATTGCGATGCCATTAATCACACCATAAACTGGAAAGAGATCACCACAATGATAGTGTCAAACTCCAGCACAGACAACCATCTGAGGGCACTGGAATCAATCACCATCAAAATTATGGAAAACCAGAATGCAAATCTCATGAATCTCCAGCAGCCCTCCCACCCCTTTATCCACCACTTGGTTCACCCCAAACTCCAATCGCAACTACAAGAAAAATGGAGAAAAGCGCGCCACTCTCATGCCCCTCGCGACCATAAAGATCAGTGGGCAGACGAGAAAAATTCAAAAGGATGAAACGTTCAAGCTGATGTAGGCCAAGTAGTAAATTAACTAACGACGAGTAGAGAAGGCTGACGAAGACAGACGGCGTCATTCCACACCTAATTGGAAGGAAGAGTGTCTGTCGAAAATTACGAACAACAACGCAAATTCGTTGGTGAACTTTCGAAGTAGAGTTTCAGAATAATTTTAAAATTGGAAAGCTTGTTTCGAGGCGGTTAAAATGGTGTACTGGAATGCCAAAAACGATCAATATTTGGCGAAAATGTGATTTTTAGCGGGTGAACCAAATTTCAAATAAAAAGTTTTGACCCGCGATAATTTAAAGCACCCGCCTGTAAACCAAACAATTAACTTTGCATGGCCTAAGGAAGAGTTATGGCTTGGGATTGCACGACCATGGGAAAACTGGCAAACAACCCTAAGAAAATCTGCCAACAAGAAGTGAAAATACATCCGGTTATTTTCAGCTCCCCAATAATCCACTGGCCGAATTGGCTACTAGGACAAATATTTTAATTGCTAACCTGCCCAATTCAATCACCAACTGTAGAGTGCAGGTGGATTTCTGTACCCATACAATACCACCTCCTCAAAGAAGGAACAGGAAATGCTCGTAAGTTGTTTCACCCTGTTTCAGGTCATAGTCACTCTGCTAACATCCAGAAAAATTTGTTTTACAACAACAAAAGCTTTCTGAAAGTTTCATGGTCATTCGTGGAAGACAGATTCACGTTACACATCAGAACTAAAATTACTCACCCCATAAAATGCATTTTTTAAGAGAAACAAACAACGATGATAGGTGGAACTCGATAATGGAACGAAGACGATAGGGGCGATTCTTTTAGTAACAATGACAGTTAAAGTTTTGTTAAGTGTTACGAGTGAAACACTAACGGATAAGGCTGTCCGATACCTACTTTTTTGATATCGATACCAATACCAATAGTATCGGACAATCCGATGCCGACACCATAAAGACAGGCGACATCTAAGCTCGAGTCTGTTCAATGATTTAGCACTGACAACTAAAAAATTAGCAATCTGGATGAAATTTGAATACGCTACCAGAAGTTCCACGTAATATAAAGTTGTGACAAATTGTAATTAAAATAACCTGCTCATGAATTTCCCAAAGTTTGAAGTCAAATGTTTTGTGCGAGATATCTGTCCAGGGTATTGGCAGAAAACGAACTCTCCGACCCGATACCATGGTATCTGTCCCAATATCAGATATCAGTATCGGTATCGGTATCCAACAGCCCTACTTATGGACAAACATTAACCCCTCCTCCCGGCAGTATGTTATTCCTTAATTGCAAGAAATTCAACTTTTTGTGAAATATGACTAAATACAACAAAGATATAGTACCAAGAGAAAAAGTCGCGCTCAAATTAAAAAATAAACAAATCCTGCCGAATTTGCGAATTTTCGACAGGCTACATGACTAAAGATGGTAAAAAATATAGTCCACCTGTCTTAACCAGGCTACCACAAGAAGCTTATTTACACGACTCCCATTACTTATAATGTCCGACGTGCATTGATCATTGTGGAAATAGCAGACAACTATGACGTGACTCTGGAACGTAGCCCCCCCCCGTATTTACGAGGAGGCACTTGCTGCTCCTCACCATGCCACTTTTTCGCAAGGCCCTCGCTCAGCTCTCTGCTGATGAGATGCTGGATTGAAGGGTTTGAGGGGCCTTGTAGGTTCATAAACACTGAACCACGGGATATTTCATGTTGGATTGCCAGGGATTTGAGAAGTAGCGAGCCCCACCTCGTAAATACGGGGGACTACGCACCAGAGTCGCGTCGTAGTCGTCTACTATTTCCACAACAATCCATACACGTCAGACATTGTAAATAACGTAAATAAGCTTCTTGTGGTGGCCTGATGAAGACAGGCAGACTATATTTTTACCATCTTTAGTCAAACAGTTTGTCGAAAATTCTCAAATTAGGATGTTTTTTTTTTCAAAAAGATATAGTAAAGACCCCCAAACGAGTGGAGTTACCAAAAAAATCTTGATTAGTTTTACCTGCGAAAGGAAGGGGGCAGGGAAGGCACCATTTGCTGCCCAGGAGACCCAACTAGTGACGCTATAGCCATAACAGAGGCTATTTATTTAATGACTGCATTTTGTTTATAATCCTACACAAAAATGGGGTGGTGAAACATCCCGATGAATCAAGTTCAGCAACAAATTGGGGATGACAAAGATTCTGATTAAATGCCACTGAACCGCTAAAGTGAAATGATGTGAGCAAATATAGTGCAGCAAGGTTTAAGCATAACTCACTTCTTCATTTTTTCTAAGCTCTTTAACCCAGAACTGAGCTCTTTCAAAGCTGTAGTTATCGGTCAAGTCGTAACAAATAACAGCTGCAGATGCACCTCGGTAATAGATTTTGCTCATTGATTCATAACGTTCACTACCTGCTGTGTCCTAAACAAAGGAAAACAAAAGAATTAGGTTTGCCGGCTGTTAAAAAAAAATGTTCAATTTTAACAAATAAGTATGACAACTTGTGACGCTACACTTTACGCTTAAAAGTGCTATGATTTGAAGTTCTTTAACCCTTTGTGCGCAGCGATTTATCTACACAAACCATCCCAGGCCATAATTTCCTGGTGACAAGTACAACCACTGACATCATCCGCTTGATAAAATTGTCAAAAAATTGTGTAACAAACCTTTTTATGTGCAAGTTGTTGTGTTTTAATGAAAATGAACGGACATATTTTTTGGTAGTAACATTAATAGCACACAGGTTATTACAAATTACATGAAAAGATCTGAAACGGACAACAAAACCATCATGAGAATTAAATGGACGTCGTATGACGTTCGTGGTCAACCAGAGACATTTGTTGAGGAAGTCATATGACGTTCGCGGCCCATAAAGGGTTAATGTTCTAACTACAGTACAGCGAGTGCAAATACAACAGGTTGAAATTTGTGGAGCCAATACAGTATTCATATTGGTATCGGTAAGGCTTGTAGACTACATGCAAAAGTTTCTTGCCATCCCACTAACATTCCTTTACAATTAAAGCAAAACATCCATGAGTGGGAAAAAAAGGGGAGAGGAGAAAAGGTTACCCCCCCCCCCCAAAAAAAAAAAACACTGCCAATACAAGAAAAATCGGATGGAATGTTTGTATGCCAGAGCTGCTTGTGTTGTTTTGCGGTCAGCTGTTGTGCTGGCTGCAAAAAGTAAATCAACCAAAGCTACCAAGTGGTTGGAGTTGGTGTGCCTCTTTGAGAACCATGCGTTTCTCGTACTTGAAGCACTTTAACACTACATGAAAAAGAACCTGTAGAGTTTTGTATTTAGTTGCAGACCATATAGAACATGCAGTTACTGCTAAAACCAAACGGTTCTGTTTCTCACAGCGAGAAAGCATTTCTATCGGAAATGTGTTGGCGTCCCTTAAGCTTAGCTTTGGACCCACATTTCCCAGTGACCGAAGTTTCTGCATATAATTTGAAACTGTACCCGCGATTAGAAAGTAAACAGATATCGAACTTAGCCTGGCGTATACAAACTTAGTGGCACCCTCGCTAACATTAGCTAATGCTCCTAACCCACTAAAAATACGACCATATTGCTACACATTGAAACAAGGTGATTAGGAGCATTAACTTTCTTGTTTTCAGTTTACTTCTGGAAATTTTAAGAAATGTCTGTCATTGTTTGCATGTGTTCTTGCTTGTACTATTTAATCCAACAGCCACAACTCTGAACGCAATATCACAAAATATTAATCAGTCATTTACTTGACTATTGTCAGTTTGCATCATGAAGTAGTGTTAAGCAAATTAAAAAAAAAAAACAGTTACACCAGCTATTGTACTGCAAATTTTCAACGAAACACCCCAATTGATATGATGTTTTTTTGTTTTTTTTTGGTGGAGGGTCTTCTTTTTTGGTCTTCTTGCAGCAAATGTTAATCACATTGAAGGTAAAAAATGTTGGTTGGATGCAAGCGGTTTGTGCTTCTAGTCTTCAACAGTATTAACATCTGCCTGAAGAAGATGAAAGTGTTAGCACCTCAAAAGAACATCAACTGGGATGTATTCATGGAAAATTTGCAGCCATAACAGCTAGCATTAACTGTTTTTAGGATTTGTGTGACCCAACTTCATGATGCAAACGCAACATTGGTGTTTACTTTCTAACCTGTAGCTGTATCATAATGAAGCAGTCAAATCGACAAAATCATTTTTAAACACCGTGTTAACTACCACAGACCTAGTTTGGTGAAGTTGGATAAATGAAATGCAAGTCATATTCAAGGAGTTCAGAAGTATATTACTCACATCCTTGTAAGAGGGAGGGGAAGGGACATCTGGTGGATTCCATGCTTTCACTATCAACATCTGTATAAAATCAATTTGCTGCACATCGCTAGCAAAATTGATCAACAAAAAAATTCACATAGGTTGAGCCCAATTGAAAGGACAACCTATATAAAGAATGTAATACACTTCTCCCAATCTCCCTATATTTCGACAACTGATGTAAAGAAGCCGTTTGGTAAACAACAGCTCATTAATATTATAAATTTAAATTTTAAAAAGTGTCTTACCCAAATACCCATTGTTATGGTTTTACCATTAACAGTGAGACGCTTAGCACCATAAGCAGCTCCAATGGTCTGAAATGAAAAAATTGTAACTATTGAAATTTAATTTTTCCTAACTTTAACGTACATTTACATCAATTGACTTCTGTCGAATTAGGTTGAGCTCTGCTCACGATAACCACACCACAATGATAATTATTAAAACAGAACTGTTGAAAATATTGAAAACAAAATTGTTTTGTAATAAATAAGCAGACCACTTACATTCTGATAAGGGATATCGCCTTGGAATCGGTCATGAAGATATCTCTCTACAAGACTAGTCTTGCCACCGTATTCTTTGCCAAGCAGTACCACTTTTAAGTCCACTCTACTAGCCATGATAAAATCCCTTTGCCAAACATTTAATGATGCTTGCAACTAAGCTTTTAAATGCAGTCTACAATTTTTCTTCCTTAGCTAAACTGACATAGTTGAACTTAGTTTCTGAAAGAAAGAACAGAAAAACCAGCTTACATTAGGCTGCCAAGTAAAAATGTTTTCGCACAATTGCAACACTCCACAATAAAATTCACAACCTAAGCAAAAAACCTCTTGCACACAAAGTATTTCTGGTTGACTTTATTTTTAACTCAGTCAGTAGAAGGATTAGAACCGGCATTCACTTGGTTTTGAAACGAGGATGCATACCGCTAGGCAGTTGCTGTTCGCTTTGCTCGGAGCACCGCAGAAAACGTGCGGTGCACTTACTTATAATATCTAAATTGTCACATTAATGCAACAGAAGGATCACTGACACCAAGCTTATACTTCTTGGCCCGTCTAGTAGCTGTCCTTTTTTAAAGCATCGTAAACGAAAGGATTAAAATGACTGTCTCTGCTCGCACCGATTTTTTGTTTCACGCACACTCAAATCCTATCTTACACTTCCAAGTTTAAAGAATGTTTTACTCTTTGTTGTTACTCAGGTTGAATGATGATCAAGCAATACATGACAAATACAGGTGTTTTACATTGTTCAGTCAAGCTATGTCAATAGCATATCTGCATTAGACAACTCATGTTCATTGAGTAGGGTAGTTTGATAAAGCGCTTGATTGCACCAGTGACAGCGTAGCCAACTGGATTACTACAAATTTACAATACCTAATTAGAGGAGTAAACAGCATGAGCATTACACGTGAATGACAATAAATAAACTGCTCACTAATTTTTTTTGTTAACGATGTTACACGCATGCTTTACTGGAAACGATGAAACATCTTAAACAGAAAAAAAACTTTCTAGTCTTTCGTTGGCAATTTGTTATTGAAAATAGCTGCTACAGCTCCAACAGCATTGCAGCAATTTGGTCATGGATTGTGTTGGGTTTAAAAACAGCTGTCAGGAGTAAGGAATTTAGAACTGAATTACAAAAATAATTGGCATAACAACCCGTGATGTGGTTGTGATTTACGACGTTCGCATGCAATATTCATGTGGACCTACTACTGACTTAAAGTTTAATGCAAGTATCATTTGATATCTGTTAAATTTCGTGTTGTGGATAATAACTTGATCATTGTTGGACAAACAACAAACATTGCCAGAAAAGGACAAAATCTGGCAATAAAAATATTTATGAAAAACTGGTTCTACAGTTAACACCGTGGTATAATAAAGACGTTATAACACACAACATCAGTATGGAATAACACGAATGTTCAGTTATTGAATTTTCGATGACAGCCTTTCACCTTCTTCCAGAATCACATGTGGAAAGAATACGAAAGGTCGTATTACAAAATCGAAAGCACCACCATATTTGAAAACGTACGCTAGTCTGTTAGAAGAGATCAGTGGTTTAAAGACTAGCATGAGTTTTCAAAATATGGTGCGCCCTTCTATTTTGTGATGCGACTTCATTTTTTTTCACACGCGATTCTAAAGAAGGTGAAAGGTAGCAACCAAAAATTCAATAGCTGAATATTAATGTGTTCTTCCAAGGTGGTACTGTGTAATAATTTTGAAATTAATTACAAAAATAAGATGTAAAACTGTTTTGAAATTAACTGTTTTTTACCAATGAAGAAGACACCATGAAAGACTGGGCTTGTGAGAATACAAGATTACACTAAACTGAGAAAGACAAAGACAAGTGCCACAACTGGGACACTAATCCAGGACAACCAGGTTTTCCAACTGTGGTACGGTGGCAGACCCAGACAACAATCTGCACCCAAACTTCGCTATTCAGTCTTTCGCAGTGTTGACGTAATGGTCGCCGATATATATATATATACACGAAAAGAGAACAGCTTACTTCTTGCTCTACATACTAGAAACAACGCAACAACCGATAAATCAGAGCATAAGAGTTATCAAAGCAGATAGACTGGACATATAGGAATATGTGATACACTAAAATGCCCCGACTGAGACTCACAGTTCCACTTAATGTCTATTAACAGATTTTCAGAGGACAAAAGTAGTAAAAACCCATGGCCAATGAGGGATGTTTTTAAGTCAGCGGCTTGCGCGCCACTTGGAAGCAAGGCAAGCTTTCCTGTTTTTTTAATTCAAGCCGCTGCCGCTGAGAAACTTTTCCATCGTTTTTAAAGTCAGCGGCTTGGCAGCCGCTGGTGAGGCAAGTAAGCGAGGAAAAAGGGTGCCGAGTTCGCTGAGCTTACACACCCAATATGGGGGCACGATGTGCGCATGCGCCATTGCCGCGGAGCAACTATCGGCAACAATCGTCATACAAGCGATAAAGCTACATGATACGTGCGTGATAACAGTTGGCCATGTTTGTGCTTAGTAAACTTCAAATAACGTCACTTTTAATCTCAGCTTGACATTGGGAAAAGCGAAGGAAGCCGAGACCAAGCAAGCCGCTGACTTTAAAAACATCCCTATGTAAAGGTAAGCACTAGAAGCTGGGAAGATCTCAATATGCACTAAGAGGTGTACAAATTTGGATTGCACCGCAGTGAAGAGGCTTTTAAAAAGTATGAGGCCGCCCACGCACTGAGCGGCCAAACAACATGGCGACGTGCGTGGCCACGTCAGTTTTTCATTTATAATTCTCGATCACGTGGTGAAAAATGAATACGGGGCAAGTATGATCGCCCTGTGGCCACCTGCACGCTGCCCGGGATCCCAGTGGCAGCAGCAACAGGCCGACCACTGCGGCAAGTGCATGTTGCTACATACACAGTAAGCATTCTCGTTGGCCACAGCGACCTGGCCACTGTGTGCGCAGGGGATCCTTATATGTGGCGAGCCAGCACCTGTTCCCCAACCAGGGCCGGGGGGGGGGCCGCCGCGGCCCCATGGCAGGTTTCTGTTGTGTGGAAATTATTCATCTCTGTTATGGTGACCTACCCACACCACAAGGATGCAGCCTTGAAACAAAAGAGTGGTTATTACGAACATCTGATGGGACAGTGGGAAGTGGTAGGTGGTGGTCATATGCAAGACTACGCTACTGCTAGGAGACCAATTCATCTTTCCACACCTTCAAATTCGCTTATGGTTGCTGTGGACAACAGTCTGTGTGCAAATAGTAGTTAATTCGACAAGTTTATTTATATATTTATTTAACAAGCATTGGTCGTCTGTTTACCTTTGGTGAATGTGACGAACCTCATCTAACTTACAAGTTACAGGACGTTGCGGTGCGCTGAATTTTCGCCGAAGCTATTCAACATTTTATCATTGTTGACCTCTAATAATGTCACAAATACCCTATACAAACACATTAGCCTACATAAAGCAATTATGTACAAGAAACAGTATTACTGTAGCCAGAATCTGGATACCGAACCCACGATTCCATTGTTTGAGAGCCATATTCATTTTGCCTTCTTAATAAAGAATACAAGTAGTTTTTCTCTCTTTCCTTGAATTTATGAAATCACCGTGGAGGAATCAGCACCACGGTTAAAACATTAGAATGAATAGATAGGTCACATGGGAGCAGGTTACATTACAACACACCAGTCAGTAAACACGATTTTCCAAAGAAGTTCGTCGTGCGTAATGCGGTAAAAATAACAGTGTGTAATTGACCACATAGGTAACCACTACGCATTAAGACTAGTTGCCTTCCTAAAGAGTAGTTAGCTGTTAAAATCCTACCATTCAGTCAAAATCAAAAGATACTCTCACATTTGCTTACTTTTCTTTCGCAGTCATTTTGCTTACAACGAGGTACGCATGCGCAATTGGTTCATAAGCACTTCCGCTTTTTAAGTTTAATTTCTAGATGTCATCGTAATTAGTCGATTTAGCATCTGTCTTTTAAAGTAGTACGTTCCGATTTTTACAGAATAAAAAATACAAATTAAGAAATTTGTAATTGGCCTGGTAATAGCCATCTTTATTACCTTTAGTTTCATGTTCAATGTCTTAGAATCTTGCTTAGAGTTAACGTTGATTAGTGACGGATGTGTACTCTATACCTGAATATCTACATTTATGAAACGTGTTACGTCACGTAATATACTCTCACACGCCGAAATCACCGCATAACATAAGTATTAAAATAAATAATTTTTGCAATATAACGTTAAAATTTATATCTAGCTATATAATAATTAGAATTAAAAATATCTCAGTTTTACACAAATGCTTTTAGTTGGTGAATGTTTCTGGGAGAGAGGTTAGGGGACGAGACTCCGACGGTCGCCGCCTCAGCTGCTGTGGAGGTCTGCGATTCATTCTGGACAGATCCACGATGTAAAATTACA
Organism: Lithobius niger; assembly: GCA_023313725.1. Classification (NCBI taxonomy): domain Eukaryota; kingdom Metazoa; phylum Arthropoda; class Chilopoda; order Lithobiomorpha; family Lithobiidae; genus Lithobius; species Lithobius niger. The sequence goes on along the minus strand of JAHWFP010137884.1, from coordinate 3,396 downwards.
ACGTAAACCATTGATTCAGTTTGTGGACAGACCGTGTCGCGTGCAGAGGGTCGCGGCGGACTATTTGGTGTGAAAGAAAAATATTTTTTATCTTTTACAACAAGACGAGCACTCGTCCAGTGACGAGGGGCGCTTTGATCGTCAAACGCATGAGTGGTGTGCGAGTCGTTTTGCACTTGGGTCGGGAGTGAAGTGTGGATCACTCACCTCCTCTCGTGAGTAAGTTGATATCAGCATGCCGTCCGCGCAATTCTTCGCCCACAAGGCCTCCTCATCTAGACAACAAAACCGGTAAGTGAAAGTCTTTGAACTCCGGACTAGCCTAACTGTAAAATCGTCGAAACCTTGAAAACGCCATTCAAGGTTTCGAGGCAAAACAATGTGGGTTCCAGTTTCGTCAGCTCATTTTTTCGGCGGGTTATTTTGTTGCTGTGTGTGAAACGATCACATTTCGAAAAAGAGGTTACAAAATCTTTTTTGTTTATGTCTTGTTTACTTGTGTTTATGGAATAGTGAGAACGAAGAGCTCAAAATTGAATTGCTGACTAGCCGACGCTACCGAAGGGGGACGTGGTACACTCTCACTAAAAAAGCATGCAGACCCCCTTGACATCTTTAGAGAGGGATGCTGTGGTTGAGGATTTTAAAATGTGTTACTATCACCCTACTATAAAGAGTCTGCAAATCTGCTTGCAGTTCCAACGGGCTTTAGTCGCACTTTTCAAAAAGCAGGCTATTGTAAACAAATGTGGTTTAACAATTACTATTTAAAATCGGTAACTCGTAACGAGGTAAGCTAAGCTTACTGCCTGGACCTTACAGTGAAAACCTGAAAGCGAGGTGTCGCAAAATTTGTTGACAGGACTGGTGATCGGGGACAGGGGTGCGATTTTTTGTATAACAATTAACCTACGGTTTGATTCAAGTAGATGAGTGTCAGGCTAATAACCCAGAGGTCTTGTGTATGTTGTGGTGTTTGAGAAGTTGCTTATTAGCTGCAACCATCCAGCTGAAAGGTGCCTATCATGTGGGCTAGTCAGTGCATACTCTTCCAAGAGTTTAGTCGTAGCATGACTTAGTAAACTGGGGCCAGTTCCATACATGATCCCAATCCACCACCCAGTGTTGCCCCCCCCCCCCCCCCCCAAAGCACATTAATTTATGGAAAGGTTGAGAACGTGGTATGAAAAAGAGCCCTTCTCTAACTGCACAAAGCAACACACCGTGACTTGTGTGAAGGTAAAGCCCCCAAAGCGAGTTGCAATTTCTGAGGGCGAAACGAAGACTTTGCTCCAAAATTGGTATGAAGAAAGTCTTTTAAGCTGATCAGTTGAGGTAATTCTGGCGCAGCGAGTTACGGGGGGGGGGGGGGGGCATCCGTTATATTCCCCTAAGCCAAAGGTCATTTCTAGAGGTGTAGAGAGGACTGATCAAGAAAAACAAGGTTTGGGGTAGTGGAAATGGTGAGGCAGCCTACTGCCCAAAAAGAAACCAGCTTAAGGCTGAAAAAATAGGGAATATTCAGGGATTTTCACCCTTTATTTTCCACTCTGCGTATTTGATTATTTGACTTCCCAAAATAGCCTAGGTGTACACGTCTAGTTACAAAATAGGTTTAGTAATGGTCCCCAGGGCTCGCCTTTAAACCAAGAATTTCCCTCCGTAATCGGCCTACAACAGGAATGGCTGTACGCACATTTTATGTTCTTAGCACCTACATTCAACACTTTATTTGTGGCAGCATGAATCATACAACAAATTTTGTTGCTTGCGTGTTGACTGTTTGCTTTCTGATCTTTGTAGGTGGTAAAACTTCATTTCAAAGTGCACAGTAGTGAATGAACGCTGAATTGCATTGGCATTACTATTCTATGCTGTTTTAAACATTTTAAACCAGTTTGATGTAAAAGTTTTTTTTGTGATAATTCTTAGGCCTGCCTTCCTATGAATGATGAACACAGTTTGTGATGGCGTATGATGGAAATCTGGATGAGTGCTATAATAGCATTCTATCGTACTGAGATTACTGGGCTTGAAATGTCCAAAAAGAAGTCTTAGCATAAATGCGATGCAAAATGAAACTCCGCATAGCAATTTCAAAATATTGGTCGACAGTTTTCACGAAGTTATTCTTTTTCTAGGCAGGCAAAAGGGGGTTTTCTTTTGACTTTGATGGTTCAGCAAGAGAATGTGATCGTTTGACTTATTAATTGCTTTAAAATTTTTATTTTACAATTTCTAAACTTTCTAATGCTTTGTACTACGATTTACGATTACATGGGTATAAAGACTGCTCAACTTCATTGATTGCACCGACTGTCAGAAAATATGCTAACGTAAGTAGGGAGTGGGACTGGAAGCTGAGCCTATGCTATTGTATTCTTTCCATATTTTATATATTTTAAATGATTGTTTCATGGTAAATGGGTTAGGCTATTTCAAAAGGATTTTTTTAACACAGTTGTGAATTTCTTTTTGGCATGATGGTGCATAATTGCTAAACTGCTGCCCAAATATCAATTTTGCGTTGCTTATGTCTAAAATTTTGGTGCACATTTCGAGCCCTCTTATTTAAGTTATAATCACTTTGCGATGACAAAGTAGATTTGCAAACATTCCTTGTTACCTACTTTTTTAGAAAAATTCCTTGTATTCTACTTTTTTGAATAAACAAACGGGACTTCTATGAGAGCTCATTATCACTAGGGAAAAAAATGTACCAAAGTTAAAGACGCTTAGTGTCCAGGCTAGGGCAACAACAACACCGCCAAAAACGAAAGACAAGATGCGAGCCAGGAACTTTTACATTCGTCATTCAAGTACACCTGATGAATATAGTTAGTTGTTGATACAGACTGTTGAAAATTTGCAGAATAGTGGAGGTTCTGGACATTTGGAGAATGAGCGTCCTGAACTTTGGTATATTCTACTTTTTTGGAAGCATTCCTTGTTTCCTACTTTTTTGGAAACTTTCCTAGTTTCATTTTTTTTGGAAACTTTCCTCGTTTCCTGTTTTTTTTGGAAACATGTCTTGTTTCCTACTTTGCTTGCTTGCTTTCTTCTTTTTGGGAAACATTCTTTGCTTCGTCCTTTTTTGAAATATTCCTTTCTCCTACTTTTTTGCAAACATTCCTTGTTTCTTACTTTTTTGGATGCATTTCTTGCTTCCTACTTTTTTTTGTAAACATTCCTTCAATTTTCCTTGTTTGTAAGACACAAAACCAGACCGGCTTCAGCAAGCTAAAAAAGCTTTTTTTAAAACAATTCTCAGTTCCTACATTTCTGGAAACGTTCCTCACTTCCTACATTTTTGGAAATGTTCCTCGCTTCCTACACTTTTGGAAATGTTCCTCGCTTCCTACATTTTTGGAAACGTTCCTCGCTTCCTACACTTTT
>JAHWFP010137883.1:0-17788 GCA_023313725.1 Lithobius niger | reverse complement strand
ATTATTATTATTATTATTATTATTATTATTATTATTATTATTATTATACACAGTGACGGCAGGAGCAACACTCAAGAGGCCCAACAAAACTACAAAACACAGTTAATGAGGCCTCTTGGAAAAATTTTATCAAAATGCTCCTTCCACTGCGTGATGGACTTGGAGGACTAAGGTAAGCAGGAATATTATTCCAAGGTTGAATAACACTGTTGGTAAAAGGTATTTTCTGATGTGATGGAATTTAGGAAGGGCGAGTTTAAAAGTGTGACCACGCGTATGATGAACATTACCCAAATTAAAAAAAAGTGAGTAGGGGAACACAGTAATGGTGTCAACATATTTAAAAGTCTCAATAAAGTCGCCTCCATTAAAAGGATTGATTAAGGTGGAAAGAGCGTGCTAACGCTGGCGAATTTCGTACGGAACCAAAGATAATCACAAAGATTTGGTGATTTTGCGGGGTTTTTTTTCGATAATATCAATCGATTTTTTGTAATGAGGCCTCCAGGTTTGAACACTGAATTCCATATGTGGACGAATAAAAACTTTATAAAGTGTAGCAAACAGACTGGAGTTGAGATAACTGAAAGAATTTAAGATAAAGTCAGCTGTAGGGATTGATTTTTAACAGCAGCAGTGCATTGCTGGTGGAAATTAAGTTTGTTATCAACAATGATACTAATATCTCTAACAGAGTCCTGGGAGGGAATGGGAAGATTGTGTAAAAGATAAGGAAAGCGTAAATTTTTCGATCTCAAATAAAGCACAACGCTCATTGAGACGTTAAATCTCATGAGATTATTGTGAGCCCAATGCTGAAAAGCAATTCGAAGTTTGCAAAGTTTTTCTTTCACCGGCCCAACTCTTAAGTCACCCCTTTTCACATCGCCATCTTCGCCTTCCCACATTCGTCTTCTTTCCTATCTCGTTTTCTCTTTCTCTCTTTTGACCATTTCCGGTGTTGGTACTTGTTCGGTGGATACACGGCCATCGATTCTTGGTTTCGTTGCCAACGAATTAATACAAGACAGATTGACTCAGTGACACTGGACGAATGGAGAGACGTGACCAGCATGCTACAAGCGAATAATCCGGATTGCACAGTTTGTTGTTGCCAAGACAACTTATATTTACTTGGTTAATTAGTTGGAAGTGGGCGAGGCGACAGGTTAAATGAAACGGACCTAAATCTCTCACCGCATATCAGGGCCTATCGATCACGACCCCAAATCATCTTGGGATATTACACACAGAAGAAGCTGTCGGCGGAAATGTCGTGTGGTTAAATGCGAGAACCTTGAGGACCTATACAACTGGCTGATTTTTTCCCCCAAATTTTGATTACTCCTTTATGATCATGGAGACTAAACGGTGTGCAAGTTAGTAGGACTTGTGGAAGTGATCTGATTTGTAATGGGAAAGGGAACTCTGGTAAAGTAAACGAAAGCCCTTCCAGTCAGGGTAGTGTCAGAGACTAATGTGATCAGGGTAGTTTGAGAGACTCCTATGGTCAGGTTTGTACGCCTGACTAATATGATCAGGCTGGTGGGCGACTAGTATGAGGGGAGTAGTATGAGATTAATATGATTAGAAAAGTTTGACAGACTACTACCGTCATGATGTGAGATATAATGGTCAGGGGGGTGTGAAAGACTACAATGGTCAAGATAGTGTGAGAGCTTGCTATAATCAGGGTAATGAGAGACTACTATGGTCAGGGTAGTGTGGAGGCTACAGTGATCAGGAGTGTGAGAAACTACAATGGTCGGGGTAGTTGGAGACTACATTGGTCAGGGTAGCGTGAGAGACTACAACAGACAGGTTAGTGGGAGAGAATACAATGGTCAGAGTGGTGTAAGAGACTAAATTTGCCAGAGTAGAGTGAGAGACTACAGTGATCAGGGTGGTGTGAAAGACTACAATGGTCAGTTTAGTGTGACAGACTACAGTGATCAGGGTAGTGTGAGAGATTACAATTGCCAGGGTAGTGTAAGAGACTACAATTAGTATGGTAGTGTAAAAGACTATAATTGTCAGGGCAGTGTGAGATGCTACAGTGGTTAGCGTAGTGCGAGACTACAATGGTCAGGATACTACAGTGGTCAGAATAGCGTGAGTGACTACGATGGTCAGGGTAGTGTGGGAGACTACACCGATAAGAGCGTTTAATCAATTTAAACTTTACGTAGTCTTACCTCACTTTTTTCTTTGAAATCCTATCGTGGAGTTGGCTTGCTGCAAGAGGAGGCCGAGTGGGGACAGAGGTCAGTCTAGTAACCTGAAGAAGCTGATGTGATCATAGCTGGAAAGGAAACAGAGGCAAAGTTCCCGTCAGCTGTGTCTGCCAGGATCCACTACCAAGCTCCTTCAGCAGTTAACCATGGCTTACTCTGTACATTATTTTAGTCCTATCATGGCCGGTAGTTTTCCTTTCAGTTCTTTCTGCTTTGCTACAAATTGAGCCGAGAGTACTTTGCTTCCGGTGACGTAAAGTTTCAAGAAATTAATGTAAAAGATAAGTAAATAAAGGGATGCTTTATCTGGGTAACTACTCGTCTTTAATTAAGTGCATGCATTCTTTAACGAATTTTTGACGTTTTTCAAGAAGTAAAATATTTGCCTATAGTCAAGTACATAGCCACATTTTTAAAACTATCGTGGTAACTATGTCCATTCTGAGTTTAGTTAGTTTCTTTGGGTTGTAGACTACCGAGTAGGGTTAAAAATTGTAAATAAAATGCGTTAATTCAGTTTAAAACCAGACACTATTGAGCAAAACGTATAAGACGTGAAAACGGTGCCTATTATTTCGTAGCAGATCTTGCAGGTTTTGCAGGTTTGGCTTCAGTTTTCAAAGGATAAAATTAAACAAAGACGGTAGAAGGGTAGATAAAGACGGCATCAAATTACAGGTTAGTCATCACATTGTAGTACACCTTTAAAGACAGTAGGTCTCTCACGTAACTTAATACCCTCTTTGTCTAATTGTATCTTTTGATAACTGAAGCAAAACCTGCAGCTTGCTTCGAAATATAAGTTTTTACCCGTTTTAACGTTGTGCCCCGAGAGTGTTTAATGCTTAGGAGGAAAGCGTGTTTTGCCTGCGTTGAGACGCAGCAAACTTTTGGGCGCCGCAGTGCTGTTTTTAGCTGAGGGTGTAGGAGGACAAGTAGAATTGGATTTAGTTTGGAGTGAGGGATGAGTAAGGCAGGGGAGGTTTATGTTCTCTTTGGAGATAACATTACGAGGAGGCGCTAGTCCTATTCCAGCAGCTGTCTTGGCTGTTTTTTCCTCCCCTTTTTTTCGTTTTATTTAATTAGGAAGCCAGGGAAGGTTAGAGGTAGGAAAATAAGGACTTCAAACGTCTCTCTTCTTCTTGGTGCTCGACTTTTCTACCCGCTCACTTAAACACACAAACCACGACATGTTTTGTCGAAAAAGCCACAAGCGAAGTGGCATTATATTGAAACGGCTCCTTGGAAAAAAAAGTAACTGTCAAGTGTACGGGTTAGTGTTGGTTTTGCAGGGAAGAGTATATAGGTAATGCCACTCTTATTCTGCCAATAGTAAGCATTTGGATGAAACTAGTACCTGCTTTTAACGGTTACCGCCAGATGGTGCCACTGTCAATGAACCGAATTGTAATTAAAAAAAAAAAAAGCTTCAAGACGGTTTGTTTGACGCGAATTGTAACACGTAACAAGTAAAAATTCAAATTCATAACGCGTGTCAACAATGTCTGGTCCGAAAGTAAAATGTAAACAGCAATAGCATTGCAAGGCGTTAAATTATTTTGACTTCCTACTGCTTTTCCGACATATATGTCGTGTCGCTGTTAATTCGTACTGATGCAAAACATGTCGTCGTTTTTAATGTATTTTTTTGGGGGGGGGGGGGGGGGGGAAACAATCTTATTTTGGGACATCAAAGTTTGTTCCGCAAAAATTTTGATGCCATGAATTTTCATAGCAGTTTTTCGCGCATTTGAGGGTCAAGAAATCAAGTTACAGCGATGGAAATAGACCTACCGAAGCTTCATTTAGGCCTAGTTATCTTTCATTTGGCGCTCCTCTCATATTTGCAGGTACGTTAGTTCATGAAAAATAGAAGTACACGCACGAGCACCGTACGTTACTAACGATGTAGGTATACTGGAAAAAAATAAACAACTTTGGCATTTATTGCAGTTCAAAAACTTCTGTAAATTGTCTTCTAATCGCTTCTTAGGCATTGAAATTGTGGAAAATGTGTTGACCTACCAGTGATGTGACGGACTTACAGCACCCCCCCCCCCCCCACTCCTCCCTAGACCCACTAACTGCATTTCGTGTGTCCTAATTTGAATTCCATCCCCCGTCCCCCATTCAAATTCCTGGCTGCGTCGGGATTTTACATAATAATAAAGATAAAATTAAAAAGTTGTTTTACAGCCTTATCGTTAATATGACGCTTCCCGTTAATAGTTAGCTGAATGTCCGTTCCGTCACTTGTCCGGTAGTGGATGGACACTGTCCAGTTGACCGGCTCCAATTCATGTCACCGATGGACATTGCCGGACATTGACGAATTGGCCGGCGGTCAGGTGTCATCGTAAGCTGACCACAAATTCCAACTCCCTTGCTCATTAGTTGCCGGGAAAGGCTTAAAGCGGAAAGTGACCGCAGCAAGGCTATGACTGAAATTTTAAATTCTCCAAACTTTCCTGCTGTTGTACTATGAATTAGTAAAGTCCAAGTCTGTGGATCGCGAGTATAACGGGCTTCGACAAATGGTGTTCCCCCTTAATCAGCTATGGTTATCTTTGCTGGACATTTGACTTCAAAATGTGTTTCTTGAAAGGCAGTTTTGACGAGATCACATGGATATCACCCTTCTTGCTCGTATTTTCCTTTCTTAAACGCAGAAAGAAGGAGTGAGATCTGGCCGTAGATTTCAGATGGTGTGGGACTTCCCTAATAAGGGGGGGGGGGGATTGGGGGGTTTAGATTTTTCGATCTCTCTCTCGCGGGGTGGGAGGGTCATACATTTTTTAGGCTTTATTAAGAGAGGGGCTCAGAAAAAAACTTGCACCAAACTAGAGGAATAATGCAATTGTGGACATAAAAAAAGTGGCACTTTCAGCAGTCAACATTTCTAAAACCGCCGTATTTCTAAAAAATACCCCAGTTTTTACACCATGCGATATTTTTAATGTTGCACTTGTTGATACGTGTAAGGTCATTGGACATGCTGCCTCGAACTGACTTAGTAGTGTCAGTACCCATTCCTTACATGAAAAGGTATTCTACCGTCATGAATCATGAATGTTACAAAGTAAAGGCCGGAAAGTGCACAAATATTCATTAAAACTCGACGTTTCGGCTCATCTCGGAGCCATTATCAAGAAAAGCAATAAAAACAATTACAAACAACACAATAAAGCCATGAGCCAAGTTGCAAGTAAAATGTCCATCTCCGCAGGCTGATGGCAGCTTTTCATGGAGGAATGATATCATTACTTCGCAAGGCTAAAACGGTTTGGAAAAACAACCACTGGTTTTGGATGTATCCAAGAAACGTGTTTAACGCAATAATAAATTCGTTGGTTGCAAGCGAAAAGAGCGATTGGACCAATTTGAATAATTGTTAAAATTATTCGCCCTTTTTGGTTTACGAATTAAATAAACACAGATGCTAACCTATTTCCATTGCCTTTTTGACTTAATGTTAGACTGCCTGGGCACGAATTGAACGCTTGACCTTCAAGATTAAAGGCCGAAGGTCCTACCGCTATTGCCACGTTTTTCTACCGGGTACATGCATGTAGCACTTAAGCTGTGTATTGTTTTGTTGAGCTGGAGGTCAGATTTTTCGGATTTGGAGAGACTAATTAATTCGTTGCTGTCCCCTTCCCTTTACATTCGTCTTTGCTTCCCTACCATTCAGCCATACTGACACGGCCTCGGACATCTCTGTAATGTGTGGTGCAGTGCCAACCCGGAGCACTGCACTGTGACTGAGGCTGGCGGTAATGACGTAGCTGTCGACGGGCCATTAAGCCTCAATTCCCCCCCCCCTTCCCCCGGAATTTACAGCCACGAATTATTTAGCTATCCGAATTTAGGCTTCTCCTGTCAAGTTTGTGTGTAAAATCTGGTGAAACTTCGCTAAAAAAATGTTGCCGTTGAGGAAGGATGGTGGGTCTAATCTGGTTTTATAGCGCCGTGAGACAACTTTCCTGTGGAGCGAGCGGGTAACAAGTTAATAACAGTTTTGAAATATTAATGCGACATATTCGTTCCACGCACGAAATTTATAAATTATGAGGTGCTGCGTTGCACCCAATGCACAGCGACACTCCGTGACGACGCTGCTAAAGCGTGGCAGCAAATGGGGATAGTGCTGCAATTTTACCGAAAGTCATATAAATTTTATAGAAGTCACGAATTTGTAGGTGTTTGGTATTCCTTATTGGCAGGCTGACCCGAGTCACTGACGTGAGGTGCGTGCACAAATTTTAAAAACTGGAATTGCCGAGTCAAGTTGCAGATCCAATAAACGTCTGGTTCAACCATTGTGTAAGAGACGAACTACATCCCATAGAGATAGAGATCGTGTTCGCGTAATAATCTTTAATGGATTACATTTTCTAAACTTGGGCCAAACTTTTCTTATATTTTCAGTGAACCATCCATAGACAGCACAATCTTAAATGATTGACACCGTTAGGCCCGTTTTCTAAAAGGACACCCAAGAAGGACTTGAAGTGGCCTTTCAAATAGTTAGAGTGGCGTCCAACCAGAGTAGTACACGGCCCTGATCTTGAGCATTTGGATGGGATCGGGTCGTGACAGGTACTAACAATTTTGGAAGCAACGTCAAGGCTTCCACGAACGGTTGGAAAAATCAAATGAAATATGTTTGATTTAAATTTTATTTTATTTTCCATTTAAATCATAATATTCAACAGTAATTATTTTACGCAGTATTTTCACATTTGTGACAAAGCAAAATGTCTCCAGCTTAACAATTTTGTAACTGGTTAAAACATATTGTTTAATTGGGGGGTGGGGATTCAGTCTCAAAGGCGTGTCGACAGCTAGGTCATTAGCGCCAACCTCATTCACAGTGCAGTGGTCCGGCTTGCAACGGCGGCACACATTACAGAGATATTAAACAAACCCCAAATCTAGATATTATCATACATATGTGATTTGGTTTAAAATTCATCCTGGATATGGTACAGGTTTTTGCTGCGTTTAAATGCGATGAAGAGGAACGTTCTGTTTTAAGCTGCAACTAGACAATAGCACATTAACAGAAGCAAAAGCTAACAGCTCAAAGTTTAGCCCGAGTTTGTACAATCGTGGATTTTCAGTCATCTAACTTTGAGGTACTCCTACAGCATGTTACGCAATCGTACATATAGTATAACTAATTGTTTGCGATTGTCGTACATTTTTTAAAGTGAATTTCTTGGTCAGTGTAAATTCGCACAAGTAATGCAGCTACTGAAAAAACTTGGTTTAAAATAGTACCTGCTTTTATCAACGGCACCAGAGGGCGACATATATTAGTCTCTCCAAGACAGCATAGCATCGCGTCAAACAAGCAACCCCATCGGAGGCCCTGGGAAACTTGAAATAAAAATGGCGGCATCGTCGGTCAACCATAGTGACAACATCTTCGGAAATTGAAGTTGAAGGGCTTATTCTTCGATTTAAAACGTTTTCAGTTCGAGTTCGTGACGAGAAATCTGAACCACGGTTGCACATGCAACCCGACTGGCCAGCTCTCGTAATACTAAACCATGCGTTATACTTAGCTCCACTCGTAGTTACAACCCGCCTGATAACTGAATGCTGAATTTAAAAAAAGAAAACTTGACCAGCGCCAGTTCTGAACAAGTTTGAAATTAATTTAACCTTCTAGTCTGACCTACTGAATGTCATTGGTGTCGCCGGCTTCTTCCGGACCGTAAAGTGCTTGTAAACTGTCAACATCTGGAAGGTCCTTGCCATTTCCATCGTCCGCGAGACTTAGCGCATCAGTTTGGGCGATACCATCCTGTTTGGCTGATTAAATTTTTGCAGGAGGTACAGATACTGTATATGATAAGATATACAGCGTGTATCAAAAATGTAAGTCACAACTTTCAGGGTGGATTCCATGAGCAAATATAAGACTAAAAAGTCCTATAAACATAGGTCCGGAAATGCACCCATCTGTAGTTACAGCCCTCCCAAAGTTAAAGGTAAAATGTCGAAATTTCCCCATGTCTCCCCATCTAATCTTTCCAAACCACTACAATTGGCACACCCTTCTTGCAATTTCATTATTACATAGTGTCAATGTTAATTTGATGTCCCAAAATTTGTGGATAGATCCATATCCACGGTGGGCCCCCCCCCCCCCCCCCCCCCCGCCCGGCCCCGGGGGGGCAGAGGACGTCTTTAGCAGCTTTACTGAAATAAACGTTGCATCAGCATGCAAAGCACCAGACATTCCAATTTGGTGTTTGTAATGTTGGCTACGTAATGTTTGTTTCAGTAAAGACAAAGAAGATCGAAGGACTGCCCCCTGCTTCCCCCCCCCCCACTGTAGGCTACTGCCCCATCCACTAAGTTTTGATACCTCATAATAACATTAACTTAAAGCACTGTAATTGAAAGAATGATGTAGCCTCCTAACATGTATTGAGTTGGAAGGATTAGGTGAAAAGTTATGAAGGATTTCACCTTTTTACCCCTAACTTTGCGGGGCTGTAACTAAAGATGGGTGCATTTCCGGACCCATGTTTATAAGACATATTAGTCTTATTTTTGATCATGGAAAACACCCTGAAATTTGTGACATACTTTTCGGATACACCCTGTATATTATTTGTTTAACATCTCTAATGTTTAGTGCAATGGCAACCGCATTAATCCACTGTCACTGAGGTTGTCGCTAATGAACTTGTCGACACGCCATAAAGCCTCATTCTCCTCATCCCCCCTCCAATTATTTAAAGGGATGAATTACGTGATGAATTTTCGTAATAAGTTTGTTTTAATGACGCTAATTAGTTTCCGTCTCAATGTCGACGCTCAGGTACGTAAAATTGGGCAGTGACGCTTCGTATTTTATGGCTGTGTTTCAACACCTGTGTGGCACTTAGCAACACTCGAAGAACCCATGCCTTCAAGATTTCTTCGTAATTCTTTCAAACTAAACTTGAGGGAGTTGTCATTAAGAGAAATTCTATGGTCCCTCAAATTTTTGTCTGCAAGTGTAACTTTAGAAATATACTATGATACGACGGTCAGTTAGATTAAAACAAATTTTCAGTAAAAATTTATCTCCTTCTTAGTACGCCAGAGTTCTAAAGCTTGGTAAATGGTTTTTTAATGCAGTTTGATAATCGGTGACTGTGCTACTGCCCTATCCTAAGAGGCCTTAAAGTTTCACAAAAGGCATTTTTTTTCTTTCTAGCGTAGCAGAGATATGCGTACAGGATGGCCCATAAATAATGTACCACTTGAATTTTTTTCAATTTAGTTAATTTTTGAAAAATCAATGTCATAAATTTGAGAAAAATCTTATCTATAATTTTAATTTTTTCAATATAGTCGATTTATTTCCTTAACTTTGAGACAAGTATATTTATGTATCCAGAATTTAACTCGGATGGGTCCTACCACTCGAAATTTCTGGGGGAAAAAATCCTAGAAAGAAAAAACTTGAAAGGAAATTCCTCCCGCTTAGCTTTCTTGTATGGCTCAGTTTTGCAACATTACTGACGCATGTAAATGTTGCAAAGGGATTCATTTTATTATTTTTCCCCTCGTGATAAACGGTTTTGCTACATTCGCTCTGGCCTACACAAATGTTGCAAAAGCTATTACACGCAGGATGCTCGACTGTAGTGAGAACGTATGTCCCTTTAACTTTCGTTCAGTATAGTCACCATGTCGCACGTAAAACTTTTGCCAAAGAGTTTTATTTATTTTCCAAACAGTTTTTTTTTTTTTTTACATCAGCATTCAATTTTTCCGACTCCTTCTTGAATTAACAATCCAGAAAAGAGGTTCCTAATTCTCTTTAAAAAAAAAAAAAAACTTGAAAAAAGCTTTGATTAGCCGAACTACAAGTTGTTTGTTTAAACGGGTCTTTCAACTTTACTTCCAGACGCATTTTCCTTTTTTTTCCCCTTCTGCCTCCTTTCCTTGTTTTTTTAAACGTCTTTTTCAACTAACATGTGCGACAAAAAACTAATTTTCGCCGCCATAAAAGGTTACCATTACATCTGGAAAAAACGTGGTTGATCCTTTAAGTCAAGATTCTCCCGTGATTCTGTTCCAATTAAGCACTGCTGCACGAAAGGTTAGGGGACGGGGGTAGAAGGTGGCGGGGGGAGGGGGAAGGGGAGACATCTCGTTACCTCAGGCCGTAATTGGGAAGCGCATTTCCCAGTTTTTCGTAGGCATAGAAAATTATTAATGCCTTTTATGATTTAATTAGAGATGAAAAACACGGAATTAAATTGCGTCTACCTGGTTACCTTCCGGGGATGGTGGTAAGGAATTGGGGAGGGAGGAATTTTGTGTCATCACATTTTCAGGCTAATTCTACAATAAGCATAAAAAAAGAACTGGAAAGAAGATTAAAAAAAATCATATAATGAATGAGAGAAATGAAAAGGACGAGATTGATTAAAAATAAAGTCTCGCTAATTTGTGTTTGAATTCGATAAAAAGAGGAGATTTGAAAAAGTTTCCGATATTTGTAATACTATCCTTGGTTTTTTTAAGTATTTCACTTTGATGGCTGCCATCAAAGTGAAATATTTCATTATGAGTATTATAGAGCGGTTATAGAATTATTAAAGTGTGGTGATAAAATGGGCGCTACTAAAATTTTGACGTCAAAATCATTTTTTTTCTTGTGTGTTGCTTAATGAACTAACACCCCCCTCCCACTTTTTTTATTATAGGGTGAAACAGTCGCACAATCTGCGCTGGCCTTTTCCCTTCCCTTTCTTTTAACCCCAAACCCCCCCCCCCCTTTCCTTAATACAATTGTGTCGGAGAGCGTACAATTCCTGAAAATAAATTCAGCAGAAGGGGAATGCGGCCCACCCCATTCGCTCGATGTCGGATCCGTCCCTGAAGTGTTAAAACGAAACCTGGTTACCAGTCGGCATTAAAGCATGCCCTGGTAAGACTACAATCTGAGAAAGGAAAAAAGTACAACTGCTCCGACTGGGACTCGATCCCACGGCTTTCCGTTTATAACCGGGAATGCTTCGAACTACGTTACTGGGGCGAACCCCAGGCTACAGAGTCTGCGGAGATTTATGTGGATACATTGATAATGAATCGGTGGATGATGTGCCGGCGATTGAGATAAAAGAGACAGTTTCCCATGGTACGTTGTTTATTGCTTAGGATTAATGGAAGTTAACAAGCTCGCCTGCCTTCACAAGCAAATCTTTTTTTTTTTTGCCGCTAATAAAATAGTTAATGAGTTAAGTGATGAAACTTAAGGTGGAACATACGGCATAAAATCGGGGACAAGTTTTAGTTAATAAGGTCGAAATGCTTATTTTTTCTGGGATCATTGTCGGGACGGTGAATCCGAAATGGAAGGGGTAAACTATCACAGTATATTTTGGTGTTCAACAATGGTCCCCAATGGTTCACTGTTGTTCATAGAAGTACAAGGTAATCAAGGACCACTCAGTGGTCCGCCCGCCAAGTAATTCTCACACTTCATTGTAAGACACTCATTGTTCAATTCCTGCATTGTTGTTGCATGGCCAATAGCTTTGCTTCGGCCTTGCAGTGCTGGAAACACCGGTTCTCGTCTGATCCCCGAAGTTAAGCAGCATTGGGCTGGATTGATACTTGGGTTGGTGACCGCTGGGTATCTGGCTGTTGCAGACATGGGGCCTTAGGGCTTCGGGCAGATGACCAGGAGTGGTTAACGCTCGTTAAACCCTTTGTACCATTTGAATAGCTTTGCTGAGGTGAGGATAAATACCTATGCGGCAAAACAGCTTGAAAATTGTTGAAATTGGGCAGTTTTTATACCCTTACAAGCAATAGTTGTATTTCAATCACGTGCTTCAACTGTATCAATGTGATAAAAGTGAGTGAAGATCGTTGATTTCAGCTGTTCCGCTCATATAAAATAATTTATGCAACAGAAACGAATGAAATTTGGTATTCAACACCCTTTGAACTCCGATTATAGGTGCCTTTTATGGTTTGACGTTTGGGAAGGCATTAGCTAAAAATATTGCAATCATTTGTAATGCTATTTTTCTGTAAGTTGAGAAAATTCTACCGTTGACCAAAATAAGCTTCACTCTTTATTATTTAACGAGTAACAATACAGACGGACTACCAGAAATAATCGGCAACATGAACATTGTCTATAAAATGAACGAGCTATTTATTGTTGAAGTTTGATGGCTTGCCATCGTCACGGGTGGACTGTGTCCCCGCTTTGTGGCCATTGTGGGATAGATGAAACCTTTTCCGCTTTTTGTTTGTTTTTCCTAAGTATGCAGATCAGCGCAAAGTCTTGCGCTCTTGTGTTAGTTCCACGGATCTGGTGACCCTCATGCTTTAGATTGGGGGTTTGAATAATATCTCTGTAATGTGTGGTGCAGTGGCAACCCGGACCACTGCACTATGACTGAGGTTGGCGCTAATGACCAAGCTGTCGACGCGCCATTAAGCCTCAATCCCCCCCCCCCTTCATGCTTTCAGTCCCCCTATTCCATGCCACTCGCCTTCGCCTTTGCGCTGTTGCGCGGTTTTGTGAACTGTCTGGTGTTAATCTGTAGCTCCTCAATCTTGCCTTTGTGCCACCATTACTACGACCGGCTTTTCATACACAATGGGGACTTATGTACGGCCATACGTGCACCACATTATGTGGGTGATTTGTATTGACTAATGTGACATTTGATGCCCTCATTCTTGCGTTTCTGGGCTATTTGTGACCAAGTATTTGTGACTTGTTGTTTGATGCTCTAGTACCACCTGTTGTGGGTCTTGATTGCGGTATCTTGTGATATGGAAATGTATTATCATTATGGGATAGAGGGCATACAGCCAAGGCATAAAGGCATCAAATCAGCAAACGCTTCAATTTATATGACCGTAGTACTCACTCTAGCAAAATAAAAAAAAATTAACACGTCCGTTTCTAATTCACGGATGTACACATTTGAAAAGAACTATTAATTGTTTAAAAAAATAGAAACAACACGCAACTGAGCCGAAGTTAATTTTTAAAAAAGGCACACAAAAAAACTCAAGCTTTGTGTCAAACAGTGATGTCACCATATCCGGATACTACTGTTGAAAGCTAGCTTGTATTTGTACTTAAGGTGGTTTTTATAGCAACACACATGGCGATTTCTGGAAGTAGGTTTAGTAAATGCCTGGCTAGCATTTACGAAAACCGAAACTGGGAATCGTTGCCCATACTTTCATTAGAGATAAGATAGAATAAGATTCATTAGCCATAAGATAGAATAAGAATCATTAGCTATAAGATAGAATAAGAAACATTAGCGATAAGATAGAATAAGAATCATTAGACATAAGATAGAATAAGAATCATTAGACATAAGATAGAATAAGAATCATTAGCGATAAGATAGAATAAGAATCATTTGACATAAGATAGAATAAGAATCATTAGCGATAAGATAGAATAAGACTCATTAGCGATAAGATAGAATAAGAATCATTTGACATAAGATAGAATAAGAATCATTAGTGATAAGATAGAATAAGAATCATTAGCGATAAGATGGAATAAGAGTCATTAGTGTTAGGTAGAATCAGAAACAAAACCCACAAGGGTGAAAGAACCCGCCAAGTATCTGCCAATCAAAGTAGTGATATCAGAGCATAAAGGCTGCCACCAAGTAGCTACATTAGTCGCCAAGCTGATCCCACCGAGTATTAGATCAAAGGTTAAATAAAAAGGAGGAGATGTTGTTGGTTTGAACCCAGCCATTGAAGTGTTGATCTTGAAAGTCTTGAGTTCGAGTCTCGGTCGGGCAGTAGTCCTTTTCCATTGCTCAGGTTAGTGTATATTTATTCGCACTATGCCACTCTTTAATTTTGACTTCGTTTTTACCTTCGTTTTTTTTTTTACTTTGTGATTTACAGTTTATTGAAATCGGGTTACTCTGATTTTAATTGATGATCCTTTCCACCACTGTGTCGCTGACATGGTGCCTTTATCACCACGTCTACTCCTCTTGATCACAGGGCTACTCAATAAGGATAGCCATGATAGTGATAAGGTTATTGACTAGTCGAATCATATTACTCGACAAAGTGTGATTCCATAATGGTTGTGTAGTATACTAGTGTACGACTTTCCACTATTGGGATTGTTTCTCCGACCTTTTTTGTAATTTCAAGCAATTTGTGTGCAGTTATTTAATCCAGTTTAATGAGAATTTCGAGTTTACTGTCAGTCTCAATTACAGAATTGAATGCTTTTCTTTAAAGGCGTGCCCTTAGGTAAAGAACAAAAGAATTAAAATGATTGCAACAAAGATGGTGTAACATCACTTCTAAACTTAATGCCAGCGTCTATTTTTCGCTTTAATTATTAACTTACGCTAATTGTTTACTTTCCTTACTAGCTTCATGTTCGGATAATTAAGTGGGAGGATGTGATGAAATGTTGCGATTAATAATGCTGAAAGAGGATGTGAAGTGAGCGAAGAATGTATTAAAGATGAGTAATATACTGTACAGTGTATAACAGTAATGGAGCTCGTGCAACTGCGAGCGATGAAGTTGATAGAGAACTCGCGCTACAGGGGAGAGCATAGTTAATGCCACTCTTACTCTGCTAATAGTAAATATTTGGGTGAAACTGGCCCCTGTTTTCAACGATTACCGCCAGAGATTGGTGTAGTCAATGAACCGAATGGCAAGGCTTCACTGTCCAATTGTTAACGTTTCTGAGCGTTGCCATGGAGATGAAAACTAGTTAGGGTCACTAAAACAAAATGATCCCGATAAAAATGCTTCATTCATCCCTTTAAAAACGGTAGGTCAGACTAGGAGATTAAATTAATGTTAAGCTTGATGAAAATTGGCTGTCAGTTTTCTGTTCTTTTCTCCAGCATTCAGTTTTCAGATGGGTTGTAGTACGAGTGGAGCTAAGTGTAACGATGGTTTTTGGTTACGAAAAGTTAACCATTCGCATTCTATCTTTATACACGGTTTAAAGTTCTACTCACGAACTGAATATGGTTTGAATCAAACGCCGAATATGTCCTTCAACGTCAAAAACTGCCCACACACGAGTTTTTACTTTCCGAATGTATTATCGCTATAACCAGGGTTGAATGACGCCAATGATGCTGCCATTTTTTATTCTAACTTTCCGGCCACTCCGAAAGATTTGTGGTTCAGCGCAATACGATGCTATGTTGGGGAGACTGACACGTTTCGCCCTCTGATGCCAAATGATAAAAGTAAGTGCTATTTTACCCCGCCATCACCTACTTATCTACTCTGGTCGTATAAATGAACCATCTTAAACTTTGAACCGTACAATACGTTTTTGAAGTAGAAATAAGTCCAGTAAAGGGGAGGGGGAAATCTTCGGACTCCAACCGAGAAACCCTGACCACCGCAGGGGTCCAAGACAATGTCCAGAACACACCAGTTTAGATCCCATAGCTGCTGCAGGAGTGTGGTAGTCTCTCGTAATGTGAAAACTCCCGGAGAGCGAAGATGACCTGGGTTGCTGCTCGAATGCAGTAATGGTTTGATAAATGAAGAAATTGACAGTGCTGTTTTTTTTTTCTTTATCATTATCGATTGTGAAAATCATTACCGAAATTAACGCAAATTGATAGATTTACAAGGCACTTCGGAAAAAACCAGTGGAACTCTTGAGTGGTATGTCGAGCAAATTTAAAGTTAATTGCTCAGCACAGCAGGAAGGGTATGACCGCACCACAACTGGCTTTAAGAAAGATGACGTCACAACCCTGCATGGCACGAGCTCTCGCTGCTTCTCATTGGGATAAGTGACTTAAAAGATGCAGTTGTTTTTATTTATTTCGATGTGGCTTACAAGGTAAGCAAGATTTTATAAGTCTTAAAAGGGTCTTAGATAACATTAAAAAAATTGGAAAAGCGAGGGTTTAGTATTTCTATAATAGTTCTACATTTTTTCTGTCTTTTAGAAATTTTCGAAAATTGGTAGCCAATTTTTTCGGACTAGAATTCGTTATTAGGCCCAGAAATTTAATTCGTATGTTAATTTTTTTTGGGGGGGAGGGGGGTTATTATATAGGTCGTCAGTTTCAAATAATTTCGGGCAATCTACAATTCCTAAGTTGGGTGCCACCTATTGCATTCAAGAGGGCATAACTTTAGCCGTGGTCCCCAACAAACTGAAAAAATGTCACCGAGCCAAATCTATGTTGGTGACTGATTAGTGCAGCTTTAAAAGACTAAAGTTTAATTTTTTTCGAACTTAAATGGAAAGCAAAGTTTGGGCAGTGTTCACAACTCTTACACTCAGTTAATAGTCGCCGTCTTGCCTATTTTTCGGGCAGAAAGCATTTTTTCCCTAGTAGTTTGTCATCGTGAAACTTGGCTGATTCGTCGGAAATTGAATTCTGCTGTTCACCCGCGCATTTAAATACCAGTATCGATAAGGAAAATTACACCGGTCCGAATTTATTACTTTCGTTCGTGAGTTGAAAGCAAAGCGAAAATTAAAAAAAAATCCAAATTGTTGAATTAGTTTCAGTTCATTTGTAGGAATCTGCGGCTGGTAATACAGGCGCAAAAAAAATGTAATTGCAAAATATTCGTGGAACTGCTCAATTGGGTCGTTTCACAAACTAGTGAACGCGTCGTAGGCGTGCAACGGTGGAATTGGTAAATGTTATTATTATTGAGAGTCTGTTAACCGTTTCGTTTCGTGCAACGTTGGAAAACTGACTTTTTCTGCGAATTTCTTTTTAGTTTTTCAATTAAAATTCAATGAGCTCTCCGTTTCGAAAATCACTTTGAAGCTATCTTTATTTTTTTGGCTGAATAAATGGTATTTTGTTATAGTAAACTATCATAAAAAGAAAGTGAATGCATGCTTTTATTAAAGCGGTAATGTTCAAAACCCATTTAATATTTTTTTCCCCGTGAATTGTATAATGAATTGGGACATGACCTTGCGCTTCTAAGCTCTTAAGGGAAAAAAAACGTGTCAATGTTTGGCCAGGAATCGAACCCGGGTCTTCTGATAACAAGTCAACTGCGTCAACATCTGGGCTGCACCTTGTGAACTGTTTTTCACTGCACCTGCAGTCATTGGACATTACGATGGATGTTTGTTTAGTGTGCGACGGGAATGGGTTTTGTGTTAGCATGACAGGAAAAGGTTTTGCTTTAGCATACCACGGAATTGGGTTTTGTCTTAGCATGTAATGGGAACGGGCAATGGCAAAGTGTTTAACGGAAATGGGCTCTGTATACGACGGGAACGGGCTGTCGTAGCGTGTGCCAGGAATGGGCCTTGTCTTAGCGAATTACGGGAATGGGCTTTGTCTTACATGACGGGAATGGGCTTTGTTTTACATGACGGGAATGGGCTTTGTTTCAACATATGATGGGAACGGGCTCTGTCTTAGTGTGTGATAGGGAGGGGCATTGTCTTACTTAGCATGTGACAGGAATGGCTTCTGTCTTAGTATATGAACATAGAACTGGAACGGACTCTGTGTTAGCAAATAATGGGAATGAACACTGTCTCAGCATAGGAC
>JAHWFP010137879.1:0-43435 GCA_023313725.1 Lithobius niger | reverse complement strand
TCGCGTTCCCTGGGGGCGAAAGGGGTTCGCGTTTTAACTATAATTTTGCAAATGAGCCGGGTGCACGGGAAGAGGAAGCGGTTAAAAAAATAATAATAATAATTAGGCATTACGGACGTGGGCCAGTTAAAAAAAAAATTCAATTACGAATCAGCCCCCCCCCCACCTCTCCCTCACCCCCCACCCAAAAAAAGTCGGCGTATTGATTGAATTTACGAAGTAGCGCCAGCTAGGGAAAATATAAGGAGGGACCCGAACAAAGTCAGCTAGGGGATCTGGGGGAGCACTGTTAGAGCTTCCAGCCGGTGAAGCAATTTATGGCACATAACTGCAGGATTCTGGAGTTTACTTTTCTCATACACAGTAAGTACGAACGTCGACTAGCCGAACCCAATTTAGCCAAACAGCCCAGTTTACCGATTATCCGAACTCCGTTTCTTAGACATAATTGCGTAAGGTGTTTGGCACAAGATGCTTGGAGTTCTTGAATCTAATTCTTTTTGGGTCGAATGAAGACAACGACGACCCCTAAAATGGGAACCCCCTAAAAGGGAACCCCTACAACGAAAACGGGCGAGTGTGTAAATTCTTTGGCTACAAGTTGAAACTGGTACATTGTTGCCTTAAAAAGAAGTTGAAATTGGCACATTGTTGCCTCGACTAACAATTTGGCAGAGGCATGTCTTAAATGACATTGTGCACGAAGGACAGTTATTTTTCACAAAGCGATAAACTGGGAGTAGGGAAGAGGGCCTGAACGGCAAATACCCGTGTGTGGGGAAGTGCGTCTGTTAGTTCTGCTCTTGGCATTCTAATGCTACAAAATAAAGAGTTTGGGAGGGTGGTTAGCCCTGCTCTTTACAAAATAAAGACATCGGGGGGATTACGCAAAAAGGGGAAGGGTAGTATTTAATGCAACTATACCCATTCAAATTCAACTTCGTGTAGCAAAGGGGAAGTTGGGAAGAGAAGAGAGGGAGAGGATAGGATAAAAGGGGGAGTATTACAGGAAAAAAAAGGCCCGTCGCACTGTAAGCTCAAGCAACACTGAGCGAAAACTGGGAAACAACCACGGGCCAAACAAAACCGAGCGAAAACTGGGAAACAACCACGGGCGCGAAACAAAGTCGAGCGAAAACTGGGAAACAACCACAGGCGAAACATAATCGAGCAAAAACTGGGAAACAACCACGGGCGAAACAAAATCGAGCGAAAACTGGGAAACAACCACGGGCGAAACAAAACCGAGCGCAAACTGGGAAACAACCACGGGCGAAAAAAAATCGAGCGAAAACTGGGAAACAACCACGGGCGAAACAAAATCCGTGGCGAAGCTGGGTACAACTGCTAGTTTAACATAATGCCTCAGCTTTCAGTAAGATAACGACAAACTAGGCAATTGTTTTAAATAGCTTGCATGTTCATCGTAAAATGTTGTCGAGTTTACGTTCACTGGTTGTTCCTCCATGCGTCTTCATCAGCAGTTTACTAGCTATTGAAACGATTCTAGGCAAGAAAAAGGTTGGGGAAAAAAGGTCGAAGTGAATAAACGTAACTGGTGACATTGCTAACCCTGCCAATAAACACGAATGTAAAACTACTTACGTTGCCTATTGAACTTAAATGACAGCCAGCCTGAGCGGTGAATTGAACCCACGACCTGTTTAATCCTTACCCTGCCTGGTAAAATTCGAGCCAGGGCAACTGAACCTAATCTAACAGGAACGACACAGAAAAAAAAGTTTCCCCCTCAGGCTTATTTTACCGAAGCTTTTTTTTTCCCCTGCGGTTTTTCCATCAGCGTTTTTTCGCGGTTCTTTTCCCCATCACGAGAACAAATACGCATAAACATTTGAGTGTTTATATTGAGATGTTATCAAGTTTGTTGATTAATAAAATAAAGGTCCTTGAAAAAAAATTTAGTGTTCTTGGATGAAGTTCTTGAAAAATTATATTGGTTTTGAATAAGTCCTTGAAGTGCTTGAATTTTTGTATGTGCTCTTGTAAAAACCCTGTTAAAAGCCACCCTTCTATCGTGTACAATCAGCAATCAAGTGTACTATAAGACTATCCGAGACAGGAAAAAACACAAGTCAGTAACGGAGGACACAGCAAAAGGGGAAAAAAAATCGTCCCTCCCCCCTCTTCCCGAAAACGACGCCAGTGGTAATGAACGTTCATCCACCCCCCCCCCTCCCCCACAACACTAACACCCTCCTAATTAAGGCCTGCATTGCCACCCTCATCAGCACCCTACGATTTATGGGTACGTTCTGTACAACTCGACGCCCAACACACCCAAACACCCCCACCACACACCCCCAAACCGAACCAAGGCCCACCCGCAGGGACGGGACCAAGCCTGGCAACAACCAATCAGAAGACGATAGCTGGTCTACCATTGGCCGGCATCTACATCCCCCCCCCCCGAAACCCCCGGCCACCCCCTACCATCCCGCGGCGTCCGCACGTCCAACGGGCGAAACGCGACACTTTAATTCGCGCCCAGTCCGCAATACGGCGCTATTCGTCACGCGTTCGACCCGAGGCTGACGCTGTAACAAGCCTCTTCTCTTGTTCCACCATAACCCCACCCCACCCCCCACCCCAATACTGCCACTTTCAAAAGCCGTACACTTTATTCAAAGATGAAAATAAATACGTATAGCCTACATGGAAATTTGTATGATCGTGTTGCAGCGTCACAGAAAAGGTACTTTTTCCCACAAGATTCGCGTTAGCAACAGGTGGCGCTTCCAATACGTGCTTGTCAATCGGCGAATCCCGTTTCACCGATTCCCGTTTCACCGAAAATTAAGCTCGGATTAAAACTCGGCAAAAGGTGAATTCCCCTTCTTCTTAACATATTTGACGTTGGAAAAGTAAAAAATGTATTTCTAATAGGTTGGTGATTAGTAGCAATTACTTATGTCTTATGTTTAAGAGCAGCGAGCGCGGCAGCGTAAGTGAGGTGCGTAATTTGGAAAATAATGATTCGGCGAAACGGTCTACGTGGGCAGACCAAAATTAAAAATCAAAACCTCACAGTAGAATGCTCACAGTAGAACAAAAAGTGTCTTCCGGCGTTTTCATCGAGTTGGAATTTGGGCAAAATCGGTCCATTTTGACAACGTCGGAGCGGCGTGATGGAGGAGTTTCCAACACAATTATACGCAGGGACGGACTGGTATTTTCGTGTTTAATTCAAGATGGTGATCGCCATCTGGCCCTGGCACCCTGGCCTGGTCTACTGCCTGCTAAATGATTATGTGCTCTGCGTCCTGACAAAAGACCAAAAAACGGCCCGGCCTTACCTGTGCCAGTCCGCCCCCTTACTCTACCCTTTCTTCGACTGAGTCCTAACCTCATGCGGTCAGTTATCGAACTGCTGTCTGTTTTTACTTTGCCGAAAAATTACGCTGTGCACGTCGTAACCTATAGTGTCCGCGGCCTATCTTGAGTTCGCCCCAGAACGAATACAGATAATCGATTGTATTATTTCGATAACAGAGCACCTTGTTGATATCCTAGATGGTTACAAAAACAATGGCGGCCGTCGATGAAAGCCGCTCCCTCCAGGAAGATGTAGCCGATCATAAAATATCTGCAGAACGCAAGTTACGCTGCACGCACAATAATAAATGTGCGAGAAAAACATCCCTAGTGCTGCGAATACTGCAAGCGTGTGTCACTTCTGAAAAATTAGCATTTAAACGAACTTACAGTGAGGAAGGCATTTTGTTTCTGTAGCCCAAGCCGCTGGAGTTAAAATTACGTGCCTTGCCTCCCGAATCATCCTCTTTAGCAACTCGCCTTATCAAGAAACCGTGGTCAATTATTAAAAACACCCTCCCTTCCACCTGTGGGCAATGACAGAGAAGGAATAGCCAGCAGAACACCACTTCTCAGCTGGCCCTTCCGGCACAATTGCTTGCCCTGCAATTCGCGTCTCTTTTTGTATCCAGCCTAATCTGGATGAAGCATCCATCGTTCACAGAACAAACTACGGCCGGATTAAGGCAAGCACATTAGAGCCATTTGTCCCTGATCCCGAATTTTTAAGGGGCTCCTGCCCTGCTGAAAACTTTTTCAGCTAAACAAAATTTCTCTTATAATGTTTGACAATCAAAACTAGAAAAAAAAATGGCTGACCAAGGAGAAAGTATTATCAATACTACATCATTAAAGATGTATGATGTGCGTACGTGCGTGTTTATACTCTACTCCTCTTGAACCAAGGAACCTACAAAGATGGGAGTACGACCAAAATGAAAGACAATTAAATTGCTCTTCGGTTAGGCCTGTTTTCATCTCTGTAACTTGATATTATGCCCGCAAATACGCGAAAAAACCTGCAAAAATAACGACAAATTTTTTTTTTCACCCTCACGATGTTTGTTCATAACGACATAGTTTTTCATGCAAACCTCCTCGAGCGAAGCGAACGACGCCAACAGAGCGAGCAAACCGAGCAATCTGACTAGTTTAGCAGTAAAATTCTAAAAGGTAAGATGAGAAGTAACTAATAAGTAAAATTCAAAAATATAAAGTCTTCCCCTTCCCACAATTTCTTCATTTGCGCCTAGATAAGGAGATATTTACGTGGAAGAGAAATATGGGAAGGAGAGGGGGTGGGGGGGGGGCCTCAAGAATTTTGTACAGGGCCCCGAGTAGGCTTAATCCGGCCCTGGAAGAAACGCATTCGGCTGACAAAACTATTCTTATTTATTGAACTAATTCAATGGATTGAACAGCCGTAATTTGAAACGTCCTTAAGGAAGCCTCCAAATTAAAAATCACCATGAAATCCTGGCGTGAGAAAACAATTGCTGAAATAAAAGTCTTTGAGGATGCCTTAGTCCTCGCCTGAGACTCTAAGACGCACGACAAGGATTAACGATTGGGGAGGGGGTGGGGGAAGAGATCTGTAATTTTCCTCGAATTCTCATTACTCACAAGATTACATACGTAAGGAGTACGGCTTAAAATGACCACGCCTAATCTGCAGTCACGAAAAGTTACATGAACACAAAAATTTAAGAATAATTTAGTATGTCTTCCCCCCCCCCCTCCCAACAAAAAATTCTTAGGCCGAATAGTAAAAAGTATCCTACATGTTATTTGTCACATATGGTCACCACCCCCCACCAATTCCTAGATCCGCCACTGCGCTAGTGTTTTGTCAACCTCCCCCCCTTCTACCCACGCACTACCCCCCCCCTTCCCAACCCCCCCCCAAAAAAAAAAATAATCATGGTCTCACTCCACTTCCCACTCCCGTAGGGTGGGAAAGAAGTTCAACACCCTCTTTCCAAATAAAAAATAAAAATAAAATGAAAACCAACGAATCAGAAACGTTTTCCGAGTTTGAAAAGATAGGCTTACACCAAAGTTATTGCTCCATTCCCCCTTACTAAGAGTGGGAGGTTCGTGTCGAACTCAACTTTTCACTTGGCCCCCTTCTGTGACAATGACGTTCCCGCATCAATCGCTAACTTTTTGAGTGCTTGGGTCAAACAACGGGGGAGCTTTGGGGTTCCCGATAAAAATAATGGAAGGAGGCTGTGCAACTAAAACACAACGGTAGCAGCCTTGGAGGTTTGGCGAAGGTTAGGAGAACATTGTGCGGTTATGGGCCCACGGTTCTGTTCCGTAGCCTACTTTGTATCAATTTTGTCCCGCGCAGCTATGCGAGGGCGGTGTATACCAGTTTTGCCGAATCCCGTTTCGCAGATTCCCGTTTCGCCGAAAATTAAGCTCGGATTAAAATTCGGCGAAAGGGGAATTCCCGTTGTTTCGTCGAATCAAATTATTCTTATTATATTAAAATCTGACGTTGGTGAAGTTGAAGATGCATTCTACCTGGAAGGAGTTTGTTATTCGTTACGGCTTCTGATGTTATTATGTTTAGCCGCAGCGAACGAGGCACGTCATTTAGAAAAAAAATTATTCGGCGAAACGGTCATACACCGTCATGGCTGTCCCATGCCACTCGCAAGTGTTAACAATTACAGTGATTTAGTATTCCTAGTATCTAGTATTACCATTTTAGGAACTCTTCGGGCGCGTTTACGCGTAACGCAACGACTCGCATTTGCATTTAAAGGCAAAAGTAGGCGTCACCATGGCAACAACGCTGCCTAGATTCGCTCAATCCGACATCCCTGAGTAAATGCTTGCAGTCTTATAAACCAAATCCTGAATCCGGGGTCTTTGGATTGGGCTTCAACGCTAACACGCCTCCCTCACTTGTCATTCTTAGCAGTTCACAATGTTGTCTCCCATGTGTTTCTGCGTTTAACACTAATATTTACAGCCAACTTCCGTTTCCGTGTACAAATAGCATAACCGACATAATTTATTGCCAATACCGCAACACCAAAAAAAAAAAAAAATAATAATGTACCAAGGCACGTGCCCAGTTAACACAACCGCCAGCATCGCCTTCCTACCGCTCCACAATTCACTTAAAACCAAGCCATAAGCTTCATAATGTCTGGAAACTTTTAAACCCACTTGCCGCGCAGTGAAGCCCATGCCACGATCGAAGGCGGTGCTTTTCGATGTTTCAGCCACCAATTTAGCAGTCGGAGCGTCGCGACCAACAGGCGACAGCCAGACATCAACGGGTGGCATCTGGCGGAGATAGGGGAAACTAAGCAACC
The DNA here is from genome assembly GCA_023313725.1 of Lithobius niger. Taxonomy (NCBI): domain Eukaryota; kingdom Metazoa; phylum Arthropoda; class Chilopoda; order Lithobiomorpha; family Lithobiidae; genus Lithobius; species Lithobius niger. Next base: position 36,770 of record JAHWFP010137879.1, on the reverse strand, counting down.
CACTTTAGCACTATAATGACCTCAGACTTTTGCAGACAGCAGTTATCATCAGTCAACAAGTTAACAATCAACCACCCACTGACGCTGCCCAGCAAACACTTGCCTCAATCAACCACCGCTTCTCCCACATCCCCCCACCCGGCGATTTCTTTAGTTTGTAACGTCCCTCGCAAATTAGGAAATAGGGAGCTCAGTTTCTAAAGCAATGAATGGAAGGAAAGAAGGACTCGTCAACACACGTTATTTACGCCCGTAGTGACCGAAATGTAGGCCAACAACAAGCACACGGTACTGCTACACAGGGTGGTGGATTGCAGCAAATCCGAAATCAAAATATTTTGGGAAGAAAAATTTCGGAAAGTTTCCAGAAAAGCAGAGAAAAACTTGAGTCTTAGCCAAAGAAAATTGATTAATAGTTTAAAACAATGGCAAAGAAGATACTTTTTTTAAAAAATTATAAAACAAACAGAAACCAACACTTATTTTCTTGGAAGAGCACACTTTTTTTTTTTAATTAACCTTCTGAGACCGGAACTAACACGGAACATTTTTTTTTAAAGTTGGGTCAGTCACGCGATTCGAAACGACTTTCCCTTGGTTTGGAAACGAGGACGAGGACGCTGACCACTGACCCCCCTCCGGACCTCCCCCATCCCCCCTCACAATGCTTGCGTATTGACTAACTTTTTGCCCACCCATCTTGTAGCACTATAGTGTCCGCGGCCTATCTTGAGTTCTCCGCAGAACGAACACAGATAATCGATTGTACGTTTTCAGTAGCAGAGTGTCTTGTTGATATCCAAGATGGTTACAAAAACAAAGGCGGCCATCGATTAAAGCCACCCCATCCAGGAAGACGTAACCGCTCACAAAATACTAGCAGTTCTCAAGATACAACGCGCACACAATACACAATTGTGTGCTCTGGGACTCGGGAGATAATGGCAAAACTCGCATACTCCAATAAAACTCGCCTTCAGAACTGTACGACTCGGTATGTTTTTGCGAAGGTACTTTTTCCCCCGTTGGTTTCCAATTTTTTTTTATTAGCCTAACAAAGAGAACGTGAATAAAACACAAATCAGTAATCGCAGCAATTCAAGTTGCAAAAATGACAAACACAGGGTTCGTTCCGACAGACGAAACTATTTTCAAAGCTAATTCAACAGGGTTCAGGCAATTTTTTAATTCTAAATTTCCCTGACATTTCCAGGTTTTCCAGCTGCATCCAATGGCACTTTCCAGGTGTTTTACAAGATGTTTTTAATATTTGTAGGAAATGATCCAACATCCCAGATAATAGCTATTTAGAGACCAGTCCAGATGGTATTAAACGCGTTTTCATCACAGATATTGGTACTACCCTAGATTTGATTTATTGAAGTTTTATCTAAAAATACTTGAATATATTAAAGCACAAATTAAAATATTTGCAACAAGCCTAGGATTTAACTGTTTCAGATAAACTAATTCAATGAAATGTACAGATCAGACACAAAGGCATTTTATCAAATTTCCCTGTTTTTTCCCCGATTTTCCAAAAATTTCTTGTTTTCCCTGAAATTTCCCTGAGTTTTTGGTTCTATTTTCATCTTCCCTGATATTTTCAGGTTCTCGACGTTTTGTCTGAACCCGGTTCAAGGCCAACTTACAATTTCAAGGTTCTTTGCTCAATAAATTGTCAAAATTACTTTTTTTTTAAATTCTAGTTCACCCAATGCCGATGTAGGCAGTATTGTACGCAAGTTGATTTCCAACATTTACTGCAAAGATCGTGTCATGGGCAATTTCATAATATTGTAGTTTGAAGTAGGGACCAATGTGACCATAAGTTCCCCCCCCCCCCCTGGACAAGGAGGGAGGAGAAACATAGCAAGAACAGCCAGTAGAACAGGACTTGCACAGCTGCCCCCTTCTGGCACAAATGTCTTGCACTGCACGACTCCTCTCCCGTTCTGTATCTAGTTCAACCCAAAGAAAAGGATTTGCAGGGCAGCGTTCTATCTGGAAAACCGGTAAAATACAGGGAATTTATCAAGTCTGGTAAATTCAGGAAATTTGAGAAACATACATAGAAAGCCGGGAATTTCACCAGTGGGGGGAAGTTTTTTTTTTTTTAATTCGACGTGTCACACGTCGAATTAATGCGGTTGTGGCCAAAAAACGGGGGTAGCCAATTTACGTCAGCGACATCTCCTCAAAAACCAGACACTTTTGTTCAATTCTGATCCGACGAAATTCAAGTATGAGGGCTGGTGACTTGCAGTGCGCCAGTACACAAGGTATTGTGCTGTAGTTAGTTTAGTTAGGGTGGTTTTAGTTCGCTAACCTCTAAAAAGGTCTCTGAGCGAAAAACCGTCGTCAAATAGTACACGATCAGTGGCTGACGTCAGCGCTTCCTCAGCGTAAAGGTGTGCGCTTAACGCCCATCATACGAAAAACTTAGGCGTGTAACTGCGCATTTCGGCAAGTCAGCTCTTTAACATTGCGGTCGGTTAGAGGCTATCGTGTACGTCGAGATGGCTCGTCTCTTATGGCGCAGAACAACACAGAGTGAGTCATCACTTACCTTTGCGGTGATCTGGATGGTACACCGAATTTCTATGATTGAATCTGGACGGTACAATGAATGGGATGCTCGTATAAGACTTTTGCTGTTAATTACTGCGCCATCCTCGCTGCTTTTCGGGTGCGATATATTACAGTATTTTATTACCCGTATTTGTGGTGTTGTTTCCTATTGAACGAGTGAGCAAAGCGAATGATGTCCTGTTTTCACAGTGGCGGACTGGCCAGAGGGACGGAAGGGCGGGATATTCCTAATAGCCTCTGACTTTCAGATTTTTTTTAAATCCGTAACAGGAAGACTCACGTAAGTTTTATTGGTTCGACATTAGTTTTAACCATTTAAAATTACAAATAATAACGATACCGATAATTATAAAACGCTAGTAAACAAGTACTTTGTATTGAGTAGCCTAACAAAAATTGGCCACATCAAATTGCAGTGTTATATTTAATGTGGACTTTGTCACAATTTTCGTGTGAATATTTTAACTTTTGTTAATACACCTAAAAAGTGTAAATAAATTAAAAGTAGTCAACCTCACGTACCCTCAGCGCAATATGATTTCTCCCACTCCCCCCACCCTCCACCAAATTACCTGCTGAATTTATGAAATATGGTGTTCGAAGATTTTTTAAATGTTAAAATCTGATGAACAAGAACAACGGGTACGGGAAACTGTAAAACAACGAAGCTTTCAGTTTATTTTCTTGTAAGAAAACCAATATCAGCGTCCGATGAAAACTTGTCTGGTGAGTGATTGCATCGTCGCATACAAGATTCTGGCTCATTTGCCGTATCGTAGTAGCAAGACGTTACGAGACAATTGTTTTTATATATAATGTGCAATATAGTAGATATTCTTCAGTACACCAGGCATTTAAATTTTTTAGTAGTGTCCTGTTGGTATGTCTGCCGTTCCAATTTCATACGTCAATTACAGATATTTTTTTTATTCTACCATACAACACGCCGAATTACTAATGCAGTGTTAGTGCAACTTGTTTATCTTCAAAGATAGCTAATTCGGATTTCACTTTTAACTTGTAAAACTTTCACTTTATTTCAGTAAAATCCTTATCCTTTTTGTTTCATGTATGATAAAGCAAAAACTCCTTATGCTTAAGTATCATGGAACGTTAGGGGTTAAGTGCGTTTCTAGTTTTGTTCAGATGATGGTTTCCTACTGTTTACAAAAACCAATTACGGCAAAACAATTTTTTGATTTAGCAAAACTATGTGATGCAGTTATGGCGATTTGAGTGAAATGTCGGGGGAGAAAATGTTCAGTTCTGTCCTGCACCTTCCTTCGACCGAAAAAAAATCGGGAAAAATATTAGCATTGGTTTGGAAAGCCGGGAACAATCAGGGAATTTCATTACGAAGTTTTGAACGTCGCCCTGATTTGGCTGACAAACTATTTATATTTATTTATTGAATTTATACCCGAATTAATATTAAGCTATTGTTACAGTACTGACTGCAATATTTCTTTAAAAACAGTACACTCATCAAATGCAAGGCCCTTTCAAGGCTCAGACTACAATAATTTCCATATTCAAGGTTTTTCAAGCCTTGAATTTTAGGTTGAAATTTAGGGCTTTTTCAATGAATTCAAGGCTGTGTATACGAACCCTGCAAACAAAAAACACACTTTTTCTCTAAAGGGGGAAAAAAGGAGGGGGAAAAAAGAAGGCAGAAAAGACAGAAAAAAAGGTGGGGTGGGAGACAAGAAAGGAAAGAATCCCCACAAAAAATAAATAATAATAATAAAGAGATCTATAAAAATTCGAGGGAGTTCCTACAGTGTCAAGTGGTTTTCTAAAATTTTTTTAAAGTTGGTTTTAGTTGAGAAATTTCATGTTTTAAAAAGAGAAGTGAAGGCTGAGGCATTCGCAAAATATCCATTTTGCAATTAGTAAACAAAAATCAGCTGCCGGAGGACGGCCGGAACTACAACCAAAACCAAAAAGAATAGCTTCAGTGGTAAACCTGCACTTGCCCTATAACCACCAGTTTTCAAAGTCGTTCCAAAAATGTTTATTTGGCTTATTTTACAAAAGCGTGAGTAACATTCTCTTCCGGCACGGAATTTTCCAAGGTATTTCTTGCAAAATATTCTGTGCAAAGTTTCCTGTTTTCACTGGTTTCCTGTTTACTGTCTTGTTACTGAAATGCACGCAAGACGGAGCCACCAACTAGTAAATTTAACTCAAAGCGCTCTAGTCAACAAACAACTAAAATTTGCGTTATGGTTCTGTTGAACTGAAAATTTCAACATGAGGTCGAATATAAAATTTTTATTTTATATATATTTTTTTCGCACGGCCCAAAAAGTGGCACGGGTGGATACACAAAACTAAACATTAGTTTTCTTTGGTCCTATTACAATTATTAATCTATTACAGCCGAAACGGCTGGTAAGACCATAGCAACGACTTTGTGTGTCTGTCGCCTTTGTCATAAAGTCAAGTGGACTTTGAAAAAACACGGCAAAGTAAAACATCGTTGCTTCCTTACAGCAAATATGCAAACTCTCGACATCGTGTTGCTTAAACGAATAGGCCTACTCTCTAACCCAATTCTCCGTTTGCTGCTGCTTACGAAATTAAAATGGCAGATAAAAAAAAAATTAGGCCTAAACTCGCGTTGACATCGCAACGTGAAGTCTCGACACCGTCCTGCATAATTGAATAGGCCTACTCTTGAACCCAATACTCCGTTAGCTGCTCCTTACGAAATTAAATCGGCACGTAAAAATTAGGCCAAACAGCTGACAACTACGCCTAAAATATAAAACTAGTCCTAAAAGCTAACATATTTTTAACCGGCAATTGTGATAGTTACTTTTAGATTATATAATAGAGATCGCTATTGCAGTGTCAGAGTGTAGGCTATTGCAGGCTAGTGTTAATTATCCAACTGCTGGGTATCTTCAGGTGGCAGATCGGCATAGAGTCGTTTGCACAGAGCGTTTGCAGCTGTACTGAGAACATATGTCTGAGAAGCGGCGCGAAGTCCAAGGCGGAGTAGGCGATTATTATCGGAATGGCGGCTCGACGAGGAAAAATAGAGTGGACCCAAAATCCATTTTTGTATCTGCTGTTTAAAAATCACCATTGGGGATATGTGCCAAAGTTTTTCGGGGGGTTGCAGTGCCTTCACCTATTGGGCGGACAAAGAAACCCTTACATCCTGGTCGTGGAGGAGGGGGATCTTTGTCAAGTTCCAAAGGCCGTTGCTAAGAAGGATCCCACCGGTCCACAGGAGTGTTGTGAGGTTTAGTGTGGTGGATTGTCCTAACAAAGAAGGTTGAAGAGGCAACTGATCCCGGAGGCCACGATTCTTGTAAGCGAAGTCTTGATCCGGCCTAGGCTTGTACAGAAAGCAATCGGGTATTATACCTTCTACAGTTTTCAAGACGTCTGGTGGAGGAATGTCGGACGGATCGGGATCGCTGTTGTAGGGAGGATCAGGAAGTCCAGCGGAAGGCGGATCATGGAAGAAGTAGGAATCGTCGTTGTTGTCATAGTATGGAAGCGGATTGTTCTTATGATCCGGATGGGGAGAAGGGAGTGGCGGTGGAGTAGGATCCAGCGAAGAATCCATTAAGCCGTGTACTTGGGAGCTTGAGAGAGGATTGCTGGCTTGTGGATTGGAGAGAGGCAGTTTATAAACTATGTTAAAGTTACGGTCGTCCTCTTGATGACACAAAGGGCAAGAATCACTTGCGGATGGTGAGGTAGATAGTGGGACTGCAGCCGGCTTGGAAGGTTGGGCAACTGAAAGAAAGCAGCAACCGGCAGGGCTGTAGCAGGATCGTAACAGTGACGAGAAAAGGTTGGGAATGGGAAAGGCCACCTTATGAAGTGCGGAGGCGAGAACCATGGAGATGGACTAAACACAGTACCAAGAGGTATCTCGAGAAGGTAGTACAGGCAGCTCAGGAACAGCAGCTGGACCTCTTGGCTGGAAAGTCCCCCTCCGCCCCTGCTCAGGAAATGAGAGAGGAGGTTAGGGAAGGTAAAAGATGGTGGGGCTAATGGTGCACGAGCCGGCACGGCTTGAAACATAGGGACTCGACCCTAACGCCGGGGTGGCACATATTGTGAAAGATGAAGGTGACGGAGTGATGCAGGCGGATCGCACTGGACCTCCGGCGTGTCAGATGCGGTAGAAGTCAGTGAGGGGGTGAGAGCGACCAAAGGCGCAGCCCCCATCGCAACTCCTGGTTGAGAATCTACTGCATTTTCTACTGATCCAGAAGGATTGCCCGAAGCAAGCGTAGAGGAGACGGTCGGGCCAGCCATGGAGGATTGAGGAGTAGGCGGAGTGCGGACCGGGCGGTATAGGATCGTCTTCGCAGCGAAGCGGGGAAAGCTCGAGAGCAACCACATGTGGCATTGCCCTAGAAGAATGATGGTTTCTGGTCCGCTGTGCACGGCTTATAAAGGCTAGCCAGTTCCGGAAACGCGCAGTAGTAAGAGTTCAGTAGGGAACACAACTTTCTAGGGGAAATAAATGCACAAAAGGGAGAAATGCTATAAATCAGGCAATGTAGACTTTCGTCGGCAATAAAAACTTGGATTCTAAAAGAAATGTGTAACATTTACGCCCCGAACTACGGTGGACGTGGCTAAACTAGGCATTAAAACACAGATATTATGCTCCAAAACAAAATGTAAGCTACATCATCGTTTTGTTTGGTAAACAAAAAAAAAAACAAAAAACCGCGAGCCTACGTCAGGTTTTTTTTAGTACCCCCTTAAGACGAATTAATTTAATTTTTTGGCGGTCTGACTTCATTCGCCAATGCGGATACTGTTGTCATAGACATTATGGTTTGCAGTGCAACTTGTTGCATAGTAATTTTTTTAGGCTTAAAAAAATCCCGCCTGACGGAAAGTTTTACCAATTTTTCTGGAAGAATTTCCGAAATTTCCTCAAAATTTTTTAACTCACAAAAAAGTTTAGGGTGGGGAGAACGGGGCACTAACAGCGGTAGCGGAAGAAAGGAGACAGGCGGGAAAGCACGTTAACGTCACAGCTATTCACACCCATACTCTTGCCCAGCAGATGCAGCCGGTGGACGGACGGACTGATTGCACAACATGACTTAAGAGTCACAGAGAATAAACCCTACATTCAGCTACGAGCCACAGCGACTGACCGCACAAATGCTGACCACACAGATACGACTGAAGAGAGCCACAGAGGCTGATAGTTACTAAAGACTCACGGAGACCAGACGAGGCTGAATCAGAGACCCAGCTGATGCGGCTTAAGTCATACTGTCTAGAGGTGGGCGCGGGTCCAATTTTTGGGAACCGAAATTGCCCGCATTTACAGAAACTGGAACCGATCCGCAGGGAACCGCAATGTCTGAACTGACAACCGAACCGACCCGAAACCGCAAATGTGTGCAGTAATAAGACCCGACCCGACCCGACCCGAACGCGGTTTACCCGCGGTTAACCGCTAAATACAAATCTAACAAAGATATTGATTACGAAAAAAAAAAAAGTGTTGGAAACAAAAGAAAGCCAAACGAAGCCATTGTTATAAATCAACAAACGTCGTTTTTGTTCTTTAGTTGATTATTATTTTTTGTTCTTCAAAGATTTTTTTTAGTTAAAAATAAGTTTTAAAATCTTGCCAGCTTGCGTCCCTTCCTCCTCTTCAAGCGTGCATTTGCTGTTTTTACGGCTTAATTTGCTATTGACGGCGCACTGAAGTTTCGGTTTCGGGTCTTGCATTTTCTACCTCATTTAGCCTTGCCGTCATGGTGAAGGGAAGCAAGGAAAAAAACCAAATAGCCACGATTGTTTCGCATTTTCTATGACACGCGGTTATCAGCGGTTATTTATTTTAGCTGCGGTTCACCCGCGGTTTGCCCGAAACCGCACGCAATTTTATTTTTCAGACCCGCAGGTGCCCGCAGACCGCAGTAATTGTTTTTTTCAAGTTGGAACCGACCCGACCCGGAACCGACCCGAACCGCATCGAACCGCGGTTTACCCGAACCGCGCTCACCTCTAATACAGTCTGCAGCTGAAGGACATACTGGTCGCACAATGTGACTGAAGATTCACAGGGAATAAACCCAGCAGATTCGGTTAAGTACCACAAAATGATCGCACAAATGCAGCTACAGAACCACACAGACTGACCACACACACACACAGTTGAACAGCCACAGAGGCTCACCGCGCAGATGCAGCTAAAAGAGCCACAAAGACCGGTGGCACAGATGCGGCTGATGAACCACAGAGAATAAACCCAGGAGATGAGGCAAAAGATCCCTCCCCGCCGACCAAATAGCAAAAATGATGCAGCTGAAGAGCTACAAAGCTGAGTGCAACCTTAAGTAAAATCCAATGAACATACAATAGGCAGTACTAGAAATAAATTACCGATACCTCTAAAAAAAAAAACCTACTTTTAGTTGAAATAGTGATCTGTTCCTTGCCGTGCGATTTTAGTTCCTGTGCACGAAGGATTTGATGATGGAGACGGAAGGGGGAGGGGGGGGATTGAGGCTTAATGGCGCGTCGACAGCTTGGAGGAGGCAGCCAGGACTGAAAAAAAGAGGTGCTTCGGAGTCGGGTGTAGCACATCCATAACAGGAACAATGAATGGGGTAGAAGGGGGGGGGGAGGACGCCCTTCCGGCTCCTATACCATGGCACCAACTTGCATTTTTTTAAACTTTTGTGCTTCAACATAAATTGCACACTGATGCCCGAGACGAAAAACGAGAAACTTCCTTTCTGTTCTGCAAATTTCTATGAGTATTTCTATTCCTATTTCTATTTCTATGAGTATTTCTATTCAAGCCTTTTTGTCTTCCATGACATTTTCCGGTTTTCAAGGATTACCTGACTTCTGGCGTTAACGTTTTACGACCTTAATTTATTGACTCAAGGGCCGAAAATGTCTAGACTGATTAAAATAATATGTACCAAAATTTCCCCGACTTCAGCTTCATTGGTGTGTATTCCCTGACTTTTTGCAGATTTTTTCCCTGTTCGACTTCCCATTCCCCAGCACTTCCACGTGTTTTAGAAAGTCCTTAAACTCGTATTTGGTTGCCTGAATTTAAAACAAAACAAAATACGCAACGTTCCCCAGAAACCAAACTGCAATTCCCTTTAACAAACAGCAAAACGGCTTGCTCACTCAAACCTGGCTTAACCTTTTAGTCACCAAACACAAAGAGACTTACTACAAAATAAATGAAAACACACTACCACTGCAATTTCACAAAATGGTGACTGCCCAAGCCAAAAACTTGTTGACTCCAAAACGGATCAAAGCCGAAGTTCACCACCTTACAAACAAGGCACTTGAGGGGTTTCATGCGAACCGGAAATCAAGCAGGCGGTCGAAGGAAACCTATAAAGCGTCTCGTCACCTCCGCCCCCGACCTTCCACCCACCCACGCCGAGAAACTTCTCAATTGCCTTTGGAAAACGGGAACAATTAACGCCCGAGTTTCGGCTGGTCACTCGATACCGCCGACACAGAAGCATGCGAACACAATGAAACATTTGGACTGTCATCCGGTTTCAGAGCAGCACACCAAGTTTTCCAGCCACGCGATTGGCTGAAAGTGGGGCGAATAGGTCGAATAGCTGGTGCACTCAATCACATCTTAGCAACAGTGAAATTCCAAAATTATACTCTAGTACGAAATGCCTAATGTAGGTATAAATGGAGTATGAAATAAAAAAAAATAAAAAATAGGATGAGGGAACATTCGGACTGTAAGGTGCTCAGGAAGCAAACTATTAGTTTCAGGGCAAGGCTCATTCCTAATTTACTGCTTCTCAGTGACCCTTGTAGGACCAGGGATCTAACCAGGGTTCGATCCCCAACAACAACTAATGCCGATTTCGCATTGGTAAATTCAAGCGGCCAGGCCGGACTGGGGCGGGCCGGCCAGTGCCAATAGGGGCCAGTGCTGGCCCGGCCGGCTCGCTTTCGCGTTGGTTAATTCCACGGCTCGCTGATCACGTGTCGGTTTGTGGCACTTGACACTTTCCACTTTCTGTCGCTACACTGCAGCACCATTCATAAACCATTCTGATTTCAGTGGCACCGGCCGGCTCCGTCCTAATTTGATTTCGCGTTAGCTAATAAAGCGGTCTTGGCGCGGCCATTGGTGTGAGCCGGGCCGGCTCTCGAAATACCGGCCCGGCCTAGGCCAGCCCGATTTCGCATTGGTTAATTAAACGGTGCCCAGCCCTGCTTGGCACGGCCAGGGCCACTTGAATTTATCAATGCGAAATTGGTATATCTCAAGCCTCTTGATCCGGCAGCTTTTATACATGCGAGAGTAGCCTACCTGGGCTACTGGCCTTAGGCTACTGGCAAACAGGTGTAGTCCAGCTCCAACTGGGTGTGCAGTGGACCCGTGCTGCATGCTATACCTGGCGACTGGCACCTGTCCAATTCCTGCGTCAGCCGTAATTGGAAGGATGGCAGGCCATCATGATGCAGGGAAGGTGCACGACGAAGTGTAAGCTTTGTGAGTTGCGCGTTGCCGTACATGCAAGCCGTTACAGGATTAATAATAATAGGGTAATAATAGCATAGCATACGCCACGCTATGCTATGCTATGCCACATGCACAGTCAAGCCGAAAACCCTAAACAGGCAGAAGACAATTTCGTGTGAAGCAATGCGTTACTATGTGCCTACAAGGTCAAAATTACTGCATTCAAGTAGTGAGAGGCGTTTATTCACCGATTTTGACGTCTTTGGTACACCATGCTGCAACACCATGCAGCCACGAGCAGCCAGTCTTGTCAGGGCTTAACCAAAGCGGGTAATGTTGCTTAATACAGAAGTAAAGTGCAATAGTGCCATTTAAAAGCTTAAAACTGAGACCCCAAAACAAACGAAAATATGTTAGGGGCTGGTCATTATTATTTATGGGCCGGACAGTGGGGGAGAGGGGGGCAGAAAGGAAAATGTGACCACCAAATCTTCAATGACCCCCCCCCCCCACCTTCGAAACCCTGAAAAAATCATGAACCCCTCACTCAAGGTCCAAAAAAAATGGGATTTCCCCCCCACCAAAACAAAAGCGCTTTTCGTATGCCTCGAGACTGTAGATGATTTCCTGCCCAGAAGCAGAACTTTCTGCAACTGTCCGCAACACCAACTATCAGAAAAAAAAATTGTCTGCAGCTAATCATATAGTTAGTTACCCACATGTTTATTACTTTTAATTGAATGACTTTTCAGTACTTTATGCTATCTGATCTAGCAATTCCACCAATGGGACGGTCTCGTCGAGACGATTAAAATGTTGTATATGAATGTCATAATCGGTCAAAAATTGCCAGAACGGCAGAAAGTTGTCCAAAATTTGTCCACAGCGGCCTTCAACTGTCTACGTCGCGCAGACTCTGCTACGGGGATTTTCCTGTAGCCAAAGTAAGTAAGTAGCGCACCGCGCCGACAAGTAACCACTGGTAGCAAGGAAAACGTGCCTCGTTTTTACCGTTGTATTGGGTTAAAAATATTTTTTCAGAAGTTTTAAGAAATTTTGATTGCTGGAAGTGTCATCGTTGAGGTCCAGGATGACTTATGCATCCAGTTTGGTCAGTGTTTTTTTTTTCGACTCCACCCCTTGACGGAACTATGACCCCCTCCCCCCTTCCTCCGAGATAAATAATGACCTGTTTCTTAGCCCACCCGCGCACTAGGCGGCCAGTGGTCGTCGCAGCCAAAAAACACGGCGACGTGCCACGTGGCCACGTCCGTTTTTCATTGCTAATCCTAGATCACGTGGAGAAAAATGAACGCGGAGAAAGTATGGTCGCCCTGTGGTCGCCCGGGTTCCCAGTGGCCGCGGCGGCCAGGTGAGCGTTGCTACATATCCCATAAGCATTCTCGTTGGCCGCAGCGGCCTGGTTACCGTGTGCGCGGGGGCCCTTAGCATTTGTTTTGTACCTATTTGCGAGATAAAAGACCCCCTCCCCCCATAAATTCCAATCGCAATGCTCCTACTCACCAACTCTAAACTGACGACTTAAAAAAAAAATATGCAAACCAAATCTGCGTTCGTAAATCAACTCTAGCCATTCAACGATTAAACCCCATCCAGTTTGAAAGGGTGAGCGGGATTTGCAACAAATTTGTTTGCAAGAGAGAGGGACCCCCTATACCTTTGATAGGGGTCGGGGTTGCTTTCGGGCTGTGAGAATCGCGGAACGCACCTGCACGTGCAAGTTTAAGCGCCTTAAGGCTGCGCGTGTGCACATCTCACGATCGGGTGGGTCTCAATGGACCAATCACTGGCCGAGGGCAAGACGGGTCGAGGGCCCCCGAATTGGCAAATCCCGTTCAGTTATGCAGAACTGTTGATTCGCCGCCCAATTGTGGCCCAAAGTGGTTTGCGCGGTGAGAGGAAACGGAATACGGAAGCGCAGGTCGGCTAAACTCTCACTCGGCTAACATTTTCTAATGCTTTAACAAACGTGTCAATAATTATGTTTAGTCGCTCGTAATCACCAAGTAGTCAACACAGCGGCCGGCCGTAGCACCCGACAAAGCAGGCCTCGTATCGTCTCAGCGCTATTTATTCCGAAGAACATGCAGAATTCTTCATTCTGCGAACTAGTGTAAAGCAGTGGAACGCCCCCCCCCCCTTCCCCACCGCAAGATTCTTAGTTTAGAGTAAAAGACTAAAATTGCAGGGCCCAAACCTGCTTAATTTTAGTGTTTATTGCCTATCCGAAAATACACATTGCCTGTTTTATAGCAGTTTCCCCCCTTTTGAGCATTTATTCCCCTAGAAGTTTGAGTGTTGTCTTCCCTGCCGGGCTCGTACGGTACAGCGCATGAGCGGGCTTGGGCCAGCTTACATAAGCACCAGCACTGCGCCCTGTCGGCATCATTTCTCCACATTCCAGAACCAACTCATGGAAAGGAAGCTTGGGCGGGAATTTAGGTAATGTATATTTTCGGATAGGCAATACAAACCAAAATTAAGCGGGTTTGGGCCCTGCAATTTTAGACTTTTTATAGCCGACGAAAATGTACATTACCTGTTTTATAGCAGACTTTGTCACCTGGTGGAGGGCTAGATTCAAGTCTCCCACTGTACGAGCCAGCACCGCAAGGAATATTGATTCCCGATGAAGACACACCTGTTTTCCCAACCAATTTCACCGTACCGGCCAAGTCGGAGAGATAGCGCGACTCGAGGGCGAGTGGCTAGTGAAAGAGGTGAGGTTGGGGAATGCGGGTTGCTCTATGTTATTATATTGGTTGTATACCGCATGAAGGGGTCTTAACATCAAAGGGGTACAAGGTAAGTAATCAGACTCATATACCGGAACAGCTTACCTCGTGGGAAGAAAGATGACTTCAGGATGACAGATACGAACCCAGAAACGGAACATGTGGTTTGGACGTAATGATGGCTGTAGGCCGTGACTGGCTCAGGACGTGGGTAAAAGCAAAGTCTTTGAAAGTGCTGTGTTGTGTTGTTGTTCATTTTTTTGTTGTTGTTCCTCTTCTTAGGTATTATTTCGGAATGGATGTCGAATGGTACGGCGGAATGGTTAAGAAAGTGAGCACAGAAGAATGAAGGATGTAAAGCGAGGAGCAAACTCCACTGCCCTCTAATGAAGGAGAGCACCGTCGAAGGGAACACCTCGCTGGCCAAAGGGAACGTAGAATTATGAGTTTGTCATGGAACGTGAAAGTTGTTATGGGATCATCCGGAACCCAAGAGCCACCCCTTTTGCCTTGGCACGTGCATGGTAGGTCTCCGGATGCAGTTGGCGTGTTCGGGTTTATTCCGCAGAAAACTGGCACGAATGACGGGGCATTGTCAAACTGCCACACAGAATAATTTGTGATGTGCGACAGAAGCGGGGATTGGGTGGTCTCTTGCCAGAGTGAGACAGGGGAACGCATAGCCGGAACGGAAGGAGGTGTGTCTTGAACATTGAGTGTGACAGTAGTGTCTGTAGGGTCAGTCGTGGCAAGTGTTGTGCAAGGCAATGTGGAAGCGGACAATGATTCGATGGCGCTGGGAGGAAGCACTGTTGTGGCGGATGGCAACGTAGGGATGATTGATGACTCTTCGTCTGGTTGGTTGGGAACGGCAGAAGAACTAGTTACAAGATCTGTGGGTAACGTAGTGATCATGTGTAGATCAGCCAAAGGTGATGCTGAATGCCGTGCAGTGGATGATGGATCATGCAATGGAGATGGCAAAGGTGAAGGTGCAGCGTCGTTTAGCTCACGAATGGACGGAGAATGTTGTGGTATTGCTGAAGTTCGGTGTCCGGGAGAAGGAACTGTAGATGTGGGTACGTTATGGGGACGGCGTGTCCGAGAACGGACACAATAGTACGCCCGCCATGGTGGTGATGATGGAATCAGGGAAAGTAACGAATGGTGAGATCTTAGTAAAGCATAGTTTACTCGCATTGAGTAAAATCGTCGGTTGACGATTTCCAGTTCATTGGTTAGAGCTTCATTTGATGCCCGTAGGAAAGCATTTTCGGCCCGTAATGCGTCAGCGGATGCAGCTGCCTATCGGAGGGAAGGGAGGTCGGGTAGGGCAGAACGCAGAGTCGCATATTCCACAGCAAATTTCTCGGCAAAGGAGAGAACGAAGTTTATATTGAAGTTCAGATCGTCGGCTTCTCTAGCTGATAGATGAATGCCCCGTGTCAGTGCTTCTTGTAATACAGAGGCTGCCTGGAATGGAACGAGTCCAGGAGGAGGACCTGTTTGTTGTGAAGTTGTGTCGGAACGTGGAAGCGGAATTGGCGATGTGGGACGTTTGGAGAGGGTAGCCATGCTGGCAGTGGAACTGGGTGGTGAAGTCTTTTTCTTGGTTTTGGATGGAACAGTAATTGGACCGTGGCGGACGGGCGGTGCGAGAGGAACGAGAGCCGTCTTAATTCGCACTGATTTGGCAGTAGGGACGCTAGATTTTGGAGCACTCACATCAGAAGTCCCGGCAATTGCTGGAATGGAGTCCGTTGATGGAAGCTTGAGTTTCTTTACGGAACGAGGGTGAGGAACGTGAGCGGACACTACCCGTTTTGAAGTTGCTGTCTTTAAAACGATCGTCTTGGACGACAATATATAACTCTATGGTGATAAATGTCAACACACGCGTTTCCCAGTGGTAAATCACATTGTCTGTTTTGAAGGTTTGTGATAGTTAAAAATTAGTTTTAACTTTGAATTAGGTTAGATATTGGAAGGAGGACGATCTAATACACTAAATTTGTGAATATATGAGAATAAAACCAGTGTGTCAATGCTAGATTGAACCGAGATCACGCATGTGAATAATCAACTTTTCCACAATGGATTTTGGCCTAAACGACCACCCAAAAACATACGTTCAGGTCAGAAATCTTGTAGTAGCTTTGTTACCGCCCCCTCCACTTTTTTATCGAACTAATTTTAGCCGCCCATGGGCATTTAATAGGCGATTTACGGTAGTGGGAGAAATCGAGATACAAATGCGGCATCTTTTTATAACACCGTCACAGGACCTATAGATCTGGCAGCTCGGGTGGGGATCAAGATGAGGCTTCTTGTTGGTCCCCGTGAATCCTGGACACTTACATGGTGGTGGTGAAGGTGCGTTCGGTGTAACAACTGGCTGAGGAACAGAACTTTCTTCTTGGTTGGGAATTGATCCCTCGGACGACGAGTATTCGTCCATGGTGCTGGAATGGCTGACTGAAAGTGACGGTTGCTTGAGCGCGGGACGTTTGAATCTGGAGGGAGCAGCGGTCCTGCAGCTAGTGGCGCCTGCTGGTGGGTGTAGGTGGCAGTAGGCAAGGGATGTAGATTCTCAGCAAGGAGAACGTAAGACGAGGTGCGAAGGGTTTGGTAATAGCAGGTCATTCCGCGAGGGAACGTGGCAGATGGGACGTGAAGCCCAGTAATGAGGGCTCGCAGTAATAGTGACCAGAGTGTTGGTGGTGGGATATGGTGACCTGGCCCTTAAGTTTCTTCAACATCCTCTTCTTTCTTTCTGTTCTGTTTTTTTTTTTTAGGGAGAAACGATCTGACGAGGTGGATCAAAGACTAGTAGTAATCGAGTGGTCCTCTGTAACTTGTATCACGGGAACGGTATGGTTTGCCAGGAATGAAGCTTTGTAGTTATTGAAAGTGTCCGAAAGCATGTGGGATGTTGGGGTAATGTCCTCTTCTATGCTAGATTTTAGATCGCTGTTTGTCCAATCGTGTAGTGGGACGTGAAGGTAGGAACGTGTTATTCACAGTTACATTTTAGTCCGTCTTGATGGCTCAGTCGCAGGAGGTATGGCATGGGACGGAGAGTGTGGAACCACTGGAGGAGTGATGGTGTCTGTGCAGGATGGACGAGGAGAACGTTCCATTGTTGGTGGGGTGGAGAAAGTCGCATCCAAAGACGAGGGACGAAGGGGAACAAGAGGAATGATGCCCAGAACAGTGATGGGACCGGAACGTTGAACTGGTGGAGAGCCAGGTGACAAGGCGAGAAAATCCGGGGGCGTGGAGCTCAGGACTGCATAATGTACATCATAAGGGATTTCCTCGTCACAGATGAGGTCGAGGTAGATGGCTTTGGGAGACGAGGGACCAGGATCCAAGTGGTGAGGCGGAATGTCGAGATGACCGTTAGGGACGCAAAAGGAATGGTTGAAGGTCGGGAACGGGAACGTCTGGGCGGAATGAAGGCCGGAATGCGGAATGAAGGCCGGATTGGAGGAATGAAGGCCGGTGAAGAGGCAGTACACATTCCCATCGGGATGGAAGTGAAGGGTGACGGAAGGATCGGTGTGGGATATGCAGAAGATGAAGAGGCCAGGCTGGAAGGTGGAACTGGGACGTAAGGAATTGCGGTTGAGCCAAATCTCCTAAAGGCTCCTCTGTGGCTCTCGGCTGGGAAATGAGAAAGGAGAGCAGGAAAGACTGCAGATGGTGGCTGATGTTGTCATCTGTAGAGAAAGGAACGAGTCACGGGAATGCGACCGGAACGTCGGGCTGGTGCGTGTGAGATATGTGGGTGACGAGGAACGGTAGTTCCAAGTAAGTTCATCGACAAGTCGGAATGAGGGACGTCCCGTGTAGGCTTGTGTTCGTGCGCCAGAATTGGAGCGGGTAAGGGTGGCTGCAAAAGGGTAGTTGAATCTATCAGTTCCAAAGCATAGTGGAACGGTGAGGGATTCCAGAGCAACGGAGCACGGATATGATGAACCCGAAATGGGCAAAGAAGGCCCATTGTGGATGGGGAGAATGGTAGATCTTGAAATGTCGGTGAGGGACCGGCAGGAGCTGGAACGGGTGTGTGCGGATAGGGAACGCAGGACCCGAGACGAAGCGTAGCACTAAGTGTGAGTGACCCCGGAATGGGAACGGAAGATGGGAGAGATCCCAAAGGAACAGCCTTAGAGCAAGATGAACCCGGAACGGGTGAGGAGGAACTGTCCATGACAGGAGGATCTGCCATTGGTTTCGATATACCGGTGAGGAGCGGAATGGCCGCTACTGAGGTAGGAATGACGGGACGGTATCGTCCATCCGCGGGACAGCGGTATGCAGAATGGAACGTGGAATCCTGTGCGGAACGTCGAATGGGGATGTTCAAAGAATGACCACGCGTAGCGATCGCCCTAGGAGAAATGATGCCGACAGGACACTGCGCTGGAGCTTATATAAGCTGGCCCAAGCCCGCGCATGCGCTGTACCGTACGAGCCCGGCAGTGATGACAACACTCAAACTTCTAGGGGAATAAATGCTCAAAAGGGGAAAAACTGCTATAAAACAGGTAATGTATATTTCGTCAGCTATAAAAAGTAATATTTGGTAAAAAAAAAAAAGGGTAAGGGATTTATTCAAACGGAAAAATATAAAGAGCCCCGTGTACCAATGAGAACGCTTATGATAGCACCGCGCACTTGGCCGCCATGGCCAGTCAGTCTCAGCGGCCACTCTGATCCTGGAGGGCATGCAGGCAACCACACGGTGACAATGCTTGCTATGTGTTCACTTTTCACCACGTGATCGAGAGAAGGGTAAAAATCAAGGAAAAATGGACGTGGCCGTGTTATTTGGCCGCGACGACCACTGGCCACACGACGTGCCGTGACGACCACTGGTCGCACGACTTGACTGCGTAGTGCATGGGGGCCCTAAGACGATGAGGGTGGTTGCACATTGGAACTCGCCTCCTGATAATGCGGTTTGTGCAATCTCAGTGGGAACGTTTATACTAGTCCTTGACAAAGTCCCTCTTTTACAGTCCTTGAAGCAACATTAAATTTAAATTTTGTTGGGGCGGTGTTAGTCGACTTATTGCCCTTCTGTATCCTATATCATCTCTATGATGGTTAAAGTATATATTATTATTATTTATTGCAGCTGAAAAAATTCTGAAAATAAGCCTATTACACGTTTCAAAAACACTAAGAAAACCCTCGCACTAAGCGACCAAGCCGCGCGTCCAGGCCGCTGCGGCCAATGGGAATACTTAAGGTATATGTAGCACCGCGCACTTGGCCACCACGGCCAGTCAGACGCAGTGGCCACTGGGATGCTGGGCAGCGTGTAGGCGACCATACTTGCTTGTGTTCATTTTTCACCACGTGGTCGAGAATTATCAATGAAAAACGAATGCAGCCGCGTGGCATGTCGCCGTGTTTTTTTTTGCTGCGACAACCATTGGCCGCATGACCAGGCCGGCCAGTGCGCGGACGCCCTAAGATGTTGAATCAGAAAATTATTGTTTCACAGGACTACGAGGGGCTTACAGCCCCCTCTCCCCTCACTTTATGGGCCCCGTAACTGAATTTTCCGTCCAAATTCTGATTTCTGAATTACAATTTTCTCCTCCCAAACAACTCCTCTTCAAACTTCCATTTCAGAGAAAGCATTGCCTACTGGCAAAAGACTTTATCATGGACACCGGATCCCAAGCATCACTATGGATCTCTGACCTCATATATGCTTGCATCGTACGGTTTAGGATTACACAAAACCTCTATGTATACGATAAGCACGTGAAGCCGTGTTTCATACGACAGTGTTACGCCGATGGTTACGCGACCCGGGTGATGCGAGTAAACCATAGTAACGCTCGAGATCTGGAATGTTCGTGTAAAAAACGACTGCTGCAGGAAAATAATTTTTTTTTACACGGACACTACGGATCCCAAGCATCCGGATCATGTAACCATCGATTAACACCGTCGTATGAAACACCAGCGTATGAAACACCGTCTAAGAGAGCTCTTATACATCAAGGATTTGTGTAATCCTAAAGCATATGATGCAAGCATTTAAGAGGGCAGAGATCCATAGTACCTCTTGGGATTCGGGGGGCTGTCCGTGTAAAAAAAAGTTTGCTGCCAGCAGAGATGTGAGCAAGAATGCCCCCCTGGTGGGAGTGATGAATCCCAATTATGAGTTCGATGGACCATACCCCTAAGGGTGCGCCAGAAACACACAATTTGCAAGTAAGATGATGGATAACAGGCAGCAAGGTAAATTCCATGATGCACTCTGTGCACCCACAGTGCACCTACATAATTAGTACGCACAGGTGACACAGAGCCTCCTATGTACAGGAAGGTAAACTATAAACGGTATTGCTAAGGCCAGTTGAGACACCTGGCCTCAGACATCATATTGCTTCCAGAATCGGCCTCTTCGTCATTTCGCCTCTATTTGTTGGATATTGCTTTGTGTGTAGCCAAGGTAATCCAGCTAATGTTGGTGGTGCATTCTTCGAATGTTATCCCCCAATGGTGGGTAATGATGTCTTTCCTTCCGACCAATAGTTTTGGGCCCTGAAATAAAAGGCAAAAAGGTCCCTCCTTTGGTCCAATCGCCGTGGCTCAAATTGGTCCCTCATGCACACTACTTTGTCCAGGAAAAGTTTTCGTCCCAGGTGCCTCGATCACAAGATTGGTCCCAGGTGTGGAATCCAATAGTGCGAATCCAACTGGCCCAGCGGAAAAAAATTTTGCTGCACGACGCCCCTCCCTCATTCAGATCATGGACAGGGTCCTAGGTCTAGAATTACTGCAGTTGAGAGTGTTTCAGATGACGCCGAGTTGTCTTAGGCTTCAGCTTACCCCCTTCCTCCTGTCCCTTTGCTCTACGAACATCGAACCAGACTTGGTCGACTGCCGCTTAGGGAGTCGCCTCCAATGCTTCCTTGGGTTGTTGATATTATGTTGTTCATATTGGCATGTCTAGCTGATTCTCTCTTGTCCGTCCTTCTCCAGAGCATGTCCACACACTGGCGTGTGTGGGAGGGATCTCGTCCTGATTGATCTTTTTACCCTGCTTTTATAACGGGTGGGAAAAGGAGCTATCGGGAGCAACCGCCACACGATTACGCAATATTCCCGCAATTGGGCACAATCATTGCACGTGTCATAACCGTGGTGAAGCCGTCTTAGGAGTTGCTTTGTAGCGATTCCTGCCCCGTGGTTACCTCGCCGGGCTAGGCCGTCTCATGATTTGTTGCTTGCGGTTGCTTGTTCAGTCTTACTTATTTAGGCCAAAAATAAGGCTAAAAATATTACAAACTGCTGATACAAAGACAGTGAAGCAGTAAAGACAATACGACAGCAAATAAAAATAAGTAAATGAAATAAAATTACCTAGTTTCGTAGTAATGCTCACAACTTTGAGTTGCATGTCTGATTTAACTTTACCTAGTGTGTTGTTTTACTTAATTTTATTGACGACAGCTCTTTTTAACCAGCATCATTCCTTCTTAGATTTATAAATATTCATCACTGAGCTATCGTCATATGAAAATCAGAATTTTTTAAAAATCCTCCTAAGGCGGATGCAATAATAAACAAATCAATCCAGTTATGTCACAAATCGTAAATAGTATGTGTTCTGCCCACAAATCACTAGGGATGTGAAGGTGTGGGAGGAGGGGGGGGGGGGGGGGGGATTTACAATATGTTCATTGCAAAGAGAATTACCTGTTGTATTGTCTTAATTCTTCCCTACTCCCCACCCCCCACCCCGCCATCCAACCCTCGAATCTCCATCAGCTCTAAAAAAAATGGACTTAGCTTTGTGCTTTGATCTGAGCAGAGCTTTGATCATTCTCGAAACATCATCGCTTTAAAACAACTTTTTAAGCTGTTTTGTTGCACACCGTTTTACCCTGAGCTGTTTGTGCTTTGATTAGTTGCGCGCTGTTATTTCCGCGCTGTTTTGACGCACGTCCGGAATGGAAGGTGTTACGCCAGAACCGGCTTCTCGACATGGACATACTTATTGGTAATTCGTAATGTAACGAACTGCCTTGGATTTCAGAGCATTGGACTGACAGAGTTCGAGTAGGTATCAATTTTGTCGCTTCCGTTGATAAGGGGGCAAGTGCAAAAAAAGTAAATTTTTCTGGAGAGCAAAAAAAACTATTAAGTCATAAATTTACGCATTAGTGTCAAAGTAACCTTGCAGACTTATGCATTACAATACTAACAACTATTCTAGGTTCACACTAACGCTCCACTAAACCAATAAAAATGCGCAATTGATGTTTTTATACAAAATGCGGAATAATAAGGGCGTAAGTGCCCACTTTAATAAATTAAAAAGGGGGAAGGGCCCATCAGTACTCTCGTTTGGGTTAACATTGCGTTGTTAAAATCTTCCATGGTCACTCCTCGTTTGAAAATTGGAACCTTCTTGAGATGTTGATTTGATTTGTGTTTACACGATACACGATGTTTTTCCAACATTTGGAGTGGTGTTGTCATGCACGGATGCCATTGTTTAAAGATGGCACTTGCCCCCCTTACTGCTTGAAAGAGCATAGTAGCAAATGGCACTTACCACCTTATTGCTTGGTAGAGAGCCATTGGAGCTAACGCCATCCAGCGGTGCCAAATTCAAAAGCGCCATAGCTTGGAAACGAAGCATGCAACTTCAGTTTGTTTCACTGAAAGGTGCGTGTAAAAACAGAGCAAAGCGCCAGCACAAAAATATCAATTTTGGTCGAAACGGCACTTAGCCATGCATTAACCCCCTTATTGGCAGAAGCTGAAAAGCGACAGAATTAGCAGCAGTGCTTCATAAGGCTTCGCGGAACCCGGCCGATCCTAAAGGTTTTTTTTTGCAAAAAAAATTACACGTTCGCTGAAATATCCATAACTCCGGAACCGTTCGAGATTAAGATATGCGGTTCGCAGCATTTTGCTCAGGAAATCACTGAGTATCTCGTAACTGTTTGATACCATATTAAATTTTTAAATTTTAGTAAATATTGAAGTTTTGAAGAAAACTACACCATGTAATAATTGTTGATAAAATATTACGGAATATAAAATATTCTATGTTTTAAATTTTATCTGAACCTCCAAAGTAGCACTAGCCTACATAATGTTTTATTTTAAATTAAATTTGAATATTTTTTATTTGTTCTTGAAGTATGTGGTCCTAGAGGTTTTATTTAAACCGATCCACAACATGGAGTTTTTTTTTTTTAGTATTTAGAATTTAGGCCCATTAAACAGGCCTAATACATTTTTTATAATATGGTGTAGCCTAATCCAGCACATTTGAGACATCCGATCACTTTTCTAGGCGATCAAAATTGAATTTGTGTTTTTAATGTTCTAATAACAATAAAAATAATTTTGGTGTCAATCTATCAAGGCCGGTTTACTAGGACCGGAACCGGAATTATGGTTCGGCGCAGCACTTACAAACATGACAATCAACTTTGCATTTTTGTGCAGAACTAACACGACTTTTACATAGCGTACGTACATAAAAAATAAAAAAAAAATTAAGAATTATCCGCCCTACCGACCCTTTTTTTTTAGCAATGTTCGGCGCGTAAACCACTTTTTTTTTCTTTGGCCTAAGAGTTAACAGTAAACGTGTCGGAAAAAAAAACGACGAAACTCACCAATGAAAACGAAGATCTGATGATGGGAATAGCGAAGCAGCATCGAAATGGACAGCGTCTGAAACAAAAGAGAACGAAACATACATCAGTCATCGTTACAAAGAGAGAAACAGTTTTCATGCATATACATTGCCTGGGAGGAAGGGGGACCATCATTGTGATCGTAGTGTCCTACTATTTCCACAAACTGAGAGCACAGCCTTGAAAACCATGTAAAACCGATATTTACTCAACATATCTTACTGTTCGCACTAGCTGGTTAGGCGAACCGCAAAATAAAATGAAGGAAAAAAATGACTTGGGCCACCATCAAAGAACATTTTTTACGACGCACACCTCTGATTAGCACGATTAGCAATAGCACGATTAGCACGAAAAATATTAAAGTTTGAATTTGGCAGTAAGGCCTGATAAATTAGAGCAACCTTTTTTTTTTGTCAGTTTGAGAAGCTTCACGTCTTAGCACTCTTCCGGATCAGGGGAAAAAAGGAACAAGGAAAAAGGTCCGGGAGAAAAAAAGTCTGGGGAGAAAAAAGTCTGGGGAGAAAAAAGTCTGGGGAGAAAAAAAGTCTGGGGAAAAAAAGTCAGAGGAAAAAATCCAGGGAAAAAAAACTTCGCAAAAAGTCCGGCGAAATAGGAACCGGGCAACATGTCCGGGGGAAAAAAGGTGAAAAAAGCTTCGCGGAAAAATTAGCCCAAGACTCCATCATGGTATGACTGTCAGCTTCATTCTGGCGGTGGAGACACTACATTGGACGTTTGGAAAGCCTCTGTGTCCCATCCTGAAGCCATCTTGCTGAAGCCGACAAACAAAATACCAGTGCCTGAGGACCCCCCATCCCCACCTCACCCCCACACTACCACCACCCTCCAACCGCCCTACCCAGAAATCCAGTAATTCTTTTATTGCACGCATTAAAAAACGTACAAACAAGCCTACTGCTGCGTTTTCTGGCTACAACCCCCCCCACTCTAAACAGCTTGCGACTTCCATTAAACTTTGGCATATGCAGAGGGAGAAAAAGCAGCGCGAAATTAGGTTTTAGGCCTCTAAAAAGGGCGAAGAGAGGCCCTCATTTTGTTTCGTGGCCACACACGCAAACTAACTTACATCCCGAAAGAGAGAAGGCTTAATGAGGTCAAAAACGGATGGGGGTTGGGGGTGGAGTTGGAGGAAAGCTTTGAAACCCCCATAAATGGATTGAGAGGAGGGGGGAGGGGTAGAAAGGGTTGAACTTTATGGGGCAGATCAGAGCATTGAGACCAAAGCACAAAGGGTTGTTATCAAGCTATGGTTGATCGCCCCCTTCCTATCTCCCCCCCTACCCCTCCTCCTTAAGGTATTTCATTAAAACTCCACAGGCGGCATTTTAAATGTTAGTGGTGTGTGTGGAGGCGGGGGAGGGGTGGGGGATGGAAAGGGGGATGGCGACGAGCAGACCATCGGGTGGATGGGATGCGCAAAGGATCATGGGAGGGAGAGGATTAAAAAAGGCGCTGTGTCATGCGCTGCATGCACTCCCGCCCCCCTTCCCCTCCACCCACGCTACTTAGCCAACCCACCGGATGGGTCAGCAGGCTGACCCCAACCAACTGAAACCTCTCCCATTCTCCCACAAGAGAACCCACTAGAACACTCTTGGGGGATTGGGATATTGTTGTAAGGAGAGAGCCGGGGGGGGGGGGGGGGGGGGGGGGGGCGCCGGGTGGATGAGGGTGATGAAACTTAATGTCAAAGGTCGAAAAGGGGGCACACGTAACGTCTCCTCCAAATTTTTGAAATAATCAATTTTTCATTTTTTTGTGTGTGTTACGGCGTTCCTGCCCAATTCTTCGTTACGGCGTTTTAGACAAACATAAAAAAAACTGTCCCAAAAAGAAAAAGTTTATAAATTTAATAGTTTTCAAACTGAAAAAAAAAAAGCGTAGGCTTGTAGCACAAACCAAAGTCGGTAAATTGATTTCGTACATCGAAATTCGGAAGAAAAAAAAACAGAAAAAAACATCAAAGCATGATCAATAACGGTCACCAGGGCGCGTTCTTCCAGAAGAGTGGCCACCAAACAAACCACGACGTAATTGCACAATTTACAGCCACATTTTTCTCGAGTTGAATTAGAGAAAGAACAGTTTTGGGACCAAAATCCACAAGCACGTGCTCAATTCACTCAAATTCGTCTAGTTTACTAGATTCCAATATGCAGCCACTTTATTTATTTATTTTTCAAAGTTGGCGTAATTCGTCTGCTTCCTATCCTTCAACTTACGGGATAGGGAGAAAACTCCCAACACAAGATTCGGGCACAATTATTTCGCTTGCGCTGAACCATAGGCGAATGTCAAGAGACGGGGAAAGCAGTCATTGTGACAAAGCAAACCAAAGCACATGGTGCGTCGACACCAAACAACACGAACGCCACGATATGTCTAGTAAGCTATCAGACCCGACCTACAATAATATTCAAGATATACAGAGAAATACAAGTGGCCGATCTGCATGTCTGATAACGAAAAAACAAAATACTATCGGCACCAGCGCTTCCACTTACATGGAATTGTTCCCCTTTAAGGGAAACATGCTATTCAAAGGGGGGGAAAATGTTAAACAGGGCAAAAATGGGGATATTCTGTTTTATTTGCGTGTTGCAATTTTTCTCCAGTGGCTTATGACCTTCTCACCATCCAGACCCGCCTTTCGAAATTTCTACTCTAACAAACGAATGTTAACATTTTAAACCCTTACTCAACCCTCCACTTCACAATTTGGTTAGTGCTTGCTTACTTCTCGTTTATTAACGCAACATACGACCTGCCTTATAACCTTCCGCCTGCCTCACAACACCCACGCGACGATCACATCCGCGTATTTACCACAGCTAAGGTCAACTGAGACGGTAGCTTCGTTCCTCGCAGGGGAAAACATAGCTACTGTCTCAATTGGCATTGCGCCTAATAGTCCAGCCAGCGTGAACGCATTGATTGTGTCGTCACAAACGGGAATGATTCTCGTATTTTAAAATCACAATTTATAATTTTCTAGGCTAGTGTGTTATAATTTTGCTTCGGCGATCTATTGGAATAATTAATTTTAATTTTTACCGCATTAGTCTATTAGATTTTAGATCTCATGGTAATTATTAGAAAATTAGTAGATGTACACACAGAGATGAAACGTCATGATTATTGTACGCGCAATGCATCATTTAGTGACGGCTCGTCAGTAAATAAAGTTCCATTATATTCAACAGAAAATCCCCTAGACGCCACATTTTAAAAAGGATTTTTAGCAAGGGAAAGACTAACGGTAAGGAAATAGACTTTTGGGGCCGTACTTGATGTGAAGGATCGAGAAAAATGGCGCTGGGAGGTATATCCCTTTAAGGCTAAAATCACGAAAATCGTGGGAGTACTAATTTTCACTGACCCGTCCACATACATTACTTCTGGCAGGAGAACCAGTTCTAATAAAATGTAATCGTTTGAATTTTATTTTCATTTTGCGTCAATAGATGGCGCTCCGCTCCTGTGCCATTATATCGGACTCAACATTTTTTTTTTTTAGAAAATCTTAAAAATTAGTGGTGTAATGAAAGGAAATTAAATAAGGGAAGTAAAAAGGGGGAAATTATTTTTGCACAGGGGAAAAAAAGGGAAATTTTGTCTTTACTCAGGGAAATTCTGTAAGTGAGAAGTGATTTGTCACTTTAAAAAATGGTTTCTCGGCCGGTCCCCTTGGGCGGGGTGAATGGGAGGAGAGGGTTAGGAGCATCTCACTCTCCCCACTCACGAGCTGTCTGTCACTGTGATTTACCCAATATGTACAGGAGCCAAGTTTTGTTTCATAGCTTCCATTGCTCCCACCAACACATCAACCAGGATCCTGTGGAGCAAGAATCGAGGAACAACGCCAGGCCAGCCATCCCCTCATGAATACATAACTCGTTTATCGCGTTTCGGGCCCGATGATGTGAAGTATTTCAAATCAAGTTTGGTACAACGGAGGAAGAAAAAGGAAGAGTTAACCGGGGGAGGGGGGGGGGGGTGTAATCACGTGACCGCCTTCGCCACAACAGCGCTAGGGCGCGTTTACGCAATGACTCGCCTTAACATTCTCGCAGCTAGAAGCTAGAAATCATCTGAAATTCAAATATGGCGGCGGTTTTAGCTATGTCGACTCACAACGAAAACAGTCAATAATGCGAGTTCAGAAGCGACTGAGAAAATGTCAAATTATCTTATTTTCACGGATTATAAGACTTAAAGCAATTACTAAAACGACGTCGGCTTCAGCTAATCCAGGCAGTGGTGTTACCGTGGCAAAGACAACTTTGCCATTGCGATTAAATTCTAGCTGCGAAAATGCAAAGGCGAGTCGTCGCGTAATGCGTCCTTACAGCCATACACAAACGAGCATTCAGCCTGGAGCAAGAAGACACCCCCCCCCCCCCAAGTTTCACAAAGCAAAACTAAGTATCTATATATATTTTAGGTGTTGTCGTTATGGCGTAGCGGTAGAAAACTATAGTGATTTATGGTGCCATTACGACAACACCTTTCCCTATTTAAGATACACAGTTGTGATCAGCATTGATGGAAAGAATACATCACCACCTTTTAGAAGAGCCCAGGTATGTCCTTCTAGGGTAATCAGATAGCTCATAGGAGGATTTTGAAATAAAATATCACCTTTCTCTTTCGCCGCTACGTCATTACAACACCACCTTTCAATAGGCGTAGGACGGTTTCTATTTAAGAGACACAATTGTGATTAGCATTGCTGGAAAGAAAACATCACTACCTTATAGGAGAGCCTAAGTATATGTCCATCTAGGAAAATTCGCTAGCTCATAGGAGCACTTTGAAATCGAAAATTACCATACTATTTCGCCGTTACGCAATTATATACGACAACACACTTCAATGGATGTAGGATGGTCTCCATTTAAGATACACAATTGTGATTAGCATTGATGGAAAGAATACAACACCACCTTTCAGAAAGGCCTAAGTATGTCCATCTAGGGTAATTATATAGCTCATAGGAGCACTTTAAAACGAAAATCAGCATATTCTTTACTGCTACGCTATTACGATAACACCTTTCAATGGGCTTAGGATGGTCCCTATTTAAGATGTGCAGTTGTGATTAGCATTGCTGGAAAGAATATATCACAAACTTTCAGAAGATCCTAAGTATGGCCATCTAGGCTAATTAGATAGGTAAAAGCAACGGTTCATAGTCAGGAATGCTATACACTGGCACTAATATGACATGTACTATTTTCTGACAATTTGGCATAAAATGACAAACTTCGACCATAAGGGTTAACTTTACGTCAAAATTGAATAGGTCCTTTCTTGAAGAAAATTTAATTTTGTTTTAGACTTATATTCTGTGTTTTTCGATCTGATCAACGGTTAAGAAGTTAAAGCAAAAAAACTGTCTTTTGGCCACCAATTTTGACCTTAGACCGGCATTAAAAAAATTGCTCAAAGATGCCAGGGTGGCATCATTCAGATTCTGACTAGGGGCATGCAAAAGGCCAGCTTCCGGCAAAAAAAAAAAAACTTTTGCCATACCTCACATCTAGGTTCGGCCAATCTTCTACCCAATTACCAGAAAAAGTTGAATTTCGGTAGGCAATGAATTAAAAGATTTACTACGGTACCCAGAAAATAGCTACATTTCAGGGAGTCTTTCCTCTGCAACTTTTGGTTGGACGACATAAAAACAGGATTCCTTCCTAGTATGGTAATCCCATCACAAGACGAGTAGAAAAATGAGCAACGTTTTGACGAAAATTAATATGGGTTCTATCAAGAATTTATAGGGTTTTGAAGGAGAATTTGTAACTCTAAAAAGTCCCTATCGAAACACGTTAGATTCGTCCCCATTAGTTCAGTCCGAGTTTTCAGAGGGCGCCACGTGTTCGATCTGGTAATTTTTGCTCATTTTTCAGCCCAAATCTAAAGTAAACTAAATTACAACTAAAAACTAAGCTAAATAATAATTAAATACAAGCTAGTTTCGTTTAGTTTAGTTTAGTTTAATTTTAGGCTAAAAACTGAGTAGAAATTCCCACATAAAACACGTGGCGTCCTCTATAAACTAAGACTGAACTAATGTGAATGTATTCAAGACGTTTCAGTATGGGTCTCAGTCACAAATTCTTGGTTCTATGTACAGATGGACGGATGGCGGGTAGGCACAATACCTAGCCGTTGATAAAGTGGAAAACGGTGGTGTTACGTTGCTTTTTGAACATAGTCGTTCTGACAATTCGGTTTTGAAGCTTACTACCACGATCAATGGTATTCATGTAGGTTGCCACCCCACCATAAGACTGAATATTTCGGTCGCGCTGAACCGTACGCGATCATTAGGAAAGCCAATTACAACGAACTACGTGGTGACATCTCGTGTCGACACCAAACAACACCAACGTCAGAACCAAGGCTCGCTGAGATATAGTAGCTGCGCTCCACTCTAGGCCCGTCAGCTTGCTTCTGTTTAGCGACAGACATGCCAGGAGTCGTCCAGTACCGTACGAATTGAGAACCCATAGAGATTTGTATCTGGACCAAGTGAATGCGTGAAAAACCCTCAATAGAGCAGTGACACGACGTAGTATTATTGTATATAACTCTATGCTGGAGCCTCAATGGGTTAACTGCAAGGGGCACAGCGGAGATAAACAGAAGGGCGTCATACTGAAGCCGATGATGTGAAGAGTGATTTCTTAAGACCTAAAACGCGCGATTTTTGTTGTTGGAGAACACAACGTTATTTTAAGCCTAAGAAATCCGCTCTTCCGTTGTTTTTCCCTCCATTTTTATGTAGTGCGCCTTGTAGTTATGCCCTCCAAAACCCATACTGGTGCCAATCTGGTGCCAATATGGCGGCAAATGTCACTGCTCTATATGCGCCAGATCTCGCAATTTGATCGTTACCTTTGCGTGTTTAAAGTTTAAAGCGTAAATTTTGTTCAGATACCAATCCTCATGCCGTACGGTACTGGACGACTCCTGGCGTGTCTGTCACTAAACAGAAGCAAGCTGACGGGCCTGGAGCGCAGCTACTATCTAAGCGGGCCTTGGCCAGAACCTAGGCAACCTGCGCGGCACCAACAAAGACGAATTCTGTTTAAATGTGTAATTACAGTTATAGAAAACCAAAACTTGTAAAATGAAACGCCAAGTTCCAAATGGTTCGGGCCTTCAAAAAAAAATATATCAACACACCAAAACATTCGCCAACTTAATCGCACCGAATAATACTTTGGACGTTAAATGAAAACTTGAACATTGCTACCGAAAGTAGCAATGTTCTAGTTTGTATTTAACCTTTGAACTATTAGTCGGTGCGACTAACGTGCAAATGTTTTGGTGTGTTGATATCACGCCTTTGAAGGGCCGAACCATTCGGAAGTTGGCGGTCCATTTTACCAGTTTTTGATATGATGTCACTACTTTTTTTAAATTTTACTTGTGTATTAAGACTCAACTCAACTAGTCTGCAGATGTATAATAATGTGCCACGTCAACAATAGGCTGAGTAGCCATTTCTCCAGTTTTAGGTCTTATTAATTTTTCTTTTAATTAGTTCACACAACTCTATTGAGAGGCCGAACCATTCTCAACTTGGTGGCCTCTTTACCAGTTTTTTGTTTTATTTTGATATTTTGTTTATTTTTCGTGAATTGGGCGTGGATACAACGTTGTTTATATTTATCGCGCATGCCTAGATAGACACGTCAGTCTGCACGTTGTCATTGTCCGAAGTTTGTAATGAGAGACGATGCCGACAATACTAACAATGGTTATAACAATACTTTTGTACTTACACGCTTTCCCACATCATTCCCGTTACACCCCCAATTTGTTAAAGGCACTTCGCGCCAAAGTTATTCAGCATCGAAGACTACAGGCATGCGTGCGGTGAGCTGAGGTGGTAAGTGCGTGCCTGGGGGCGACATCTACCGAGAAAGCCAAACATCAAACTCACAAATGCAAGGCCGGCAGAGGTAAAGCTTGCTGTGTGCCTCCGTGGGTCATGACAGTGCGACAACAAACGGGTCAGCATGAAACCATGGCTAGACAAGCTTATTTTAAGCTGGAGGCAGCTAGTGGAAAATACAAACGTATCCGAAAGGAAGGGGGAGGGGAGATTTTCACTGCGCTCAGAATTAACAAATGACGGCAATGAAATCAATAGGAGAAGATAAATTTCTATCTTATTCACTTGAAAAATATTCAGTGGCCCATAAAAAACGATGATAATAAACAATATTAGGACCAACTTTCTCGTTTCAGGTCCAATTGCAAGTCCGTAAATGTCGGTCCTATTTTCAGAATTTTGAAAAATATAATTGGAAAATTTCCAATCAACAGGCCGTGCATAAAACGCGTACTTTTACGTGGAGCATGGTGACCCCCAAGAAAATTTGGGAAAATTTTCGGCTTTTTTTTCCAGAAAAGTTCGCAAATACGACCCACTTTTTCGGACTCGTAATTTTGAAGTAATTTCGGTCCGTATTTTTTTTTTAAAGCACTTAGTAGGGCCCATTACAACTAAATGAAAACACAAAAGCAATAGAGGTTTTAATTAGTTACAGATAACTTACTCTGTAAAACCTGTCTTTTTTTTTTTTAATCTTTAAAGTGTCAAAGCAGTCGTTTTCAACCATAGAATTCCGTCTACAGTAGATTAGACATGCACATTTCTCAAGCGACTAATGGAACTGGACTGCTATTTTCTGAGCGCCACTACGTCCAAACTATTGGTTTTGGTGTTCCTCGGGGTTCTGTCTTTGAACCCCTGCTGTTTCCTTCATTACAGACGACTCATCAAATGATTTACATCCATTAACGTCTTTGCATTCGCTACTGCTGCAACAAACACATACCAAAAATGCAGCTGAATAGATCATATCAAAACAGTTCCAGCTTCCTACCGAGAATTGTTTTACATCCGGAATCGCACATACAACATACATACAACCATTTCCATACTCTCACACCATTTAACGTAAATTCCAACTTTTTTTTCCAGGATGCGAATACCAGTCTCTACTTCTCGCAGTTATTTACAAAACAACGCCGCACACGCTAAAGAAGATAAAGCACATTTCTTGTGCCGGCCACCAACGCCAACATACGCCCCGCCTCCCCCCCTCCCTCCTTGTATAGTTATATTACGAAAACGGCATAAACTGCAGTGTTCATAAAAATACTCGCTATTATCTCACAGCGGCCGATAAGCAGCAAGCTTCCAAGCATTTGCCTATCATCCAACACGACCCCGCGTTCGCCCAACTCTTCCCCTCCTCACCCGACTCCAGACCCCCCACCACCCGAAAACAGGGGGAAGCGAGACCCCACTCGCGTCGTTTCCATCTCTTGTCCCGAGTTACTCCCCCCCCCCCTACGCGCCCCCCAACCCCAACTCCGCCCCTCAACATCATTTTCGGTCAATAAAACTTCACTTTTAAGGCTTATCGCTCAACGCTTACAGCTTCGCCCGTGCAACAGGCAAGCAAACACCCGCGCGCAACAAACACAACCGTCTTTGCCTAGAAAGGGCGGAAAAGTGAACAGAAAGTGTGTACGGGTGCTTGAAACACACGAATCAAGCCTCAAACATGATGAATTTATAAGGTTAAAATGGAAAACCGTTATTTGAGCAAGATTAAGACAAACTTGCAATATATTTTAAATAACTAGAGCGTTTTTCGTAGAATGTTGCCGAGTTTTTGTTTTAAATGTCGCTGCTCCACGCATTTTCAATTTCCGTTAGCTGTTTATAAGGCGATTTAAAACGAATCTAGGAAGGGGAAAAAAGCTGCCAAAAAAAAAAACACGACGAAAAAAAAATGTTTCCGGAGAAACTACTTAACATACTCTTATCCGGTGAAATTCGAGCCATGGCAGCCAACCTAATCTATCACAACAAAAACTCGAAAAAAGAAAAACCACAAAATAAAGTTTTTTTCTTCCCCTCCGGCTTTCGTTTTTCTGCATAATTTTTTCGCATGGCTTTTATCCATCATCGGCTTTTTTACCGCTGCTTTTTTTTTCTCCCTCACGTGCACGATTAACACATGGACATTTTTAGGGTTTGGTGAGATGGTTGTTAACATGTTTGTTGACTAACAATAAGGTCCTTGAAAAAAATTGCATTGGTCGTGAAAAAGTCCTTGAAAAATTATACTGGTCTTGAAAAGAGGCCCTCGAAAGTGCTTGGATTCTCTTCCAAGAGAGTGAAAATTCTCCATGGTACGCTGACTGCCACACTATAGATAGCAAATTTTCGACTGCAGCGTACAGTTTTCTTTAGGCTCTTCAAAGGTAAGTCTTTAAGAGCCTGAAAAAGTTGCAGGGTGCAGTCGAAAATTTGCTACATAGGGAACTGTCTGTCGTGTGGAAGTCAGCGTACTATGGAGAATATTCACTCTCTAGGAGGAAATTTAATACAGTGTTCCACAGTAACGAGCGTCATCGTTACGGACTTGCGTGGATTTTCTGTGTGTCTTCTTGTGCGACCCCTGCGATTGGAGGGTATGCCCCTTTAACAGATAAAACAAGGACCGAGACGATAACCATGTGTGCTCGGCCTTTCAAACGCAGAAGACTTCCCGAAAAGTCTCCATCAGCATTAACGTTCCATCATTGGGCGATTCGTACCTTACCGAGAACCTTCCTTCCCCCCCCCCCTCCCCCGGGGGGCAAACCACCCTCTTACTTCCCGAACGTTACGATCGAAGGGAATAATAAAAGTTTATGTTTTGCTAAATCCTTCAGTGGAGACAATTGAAATGAACTTGGCATTCTTTCGACGCCTGTGTAGTCAAACAACTAACAAACATAAATGCGGAGTTTATGGATCAGGGCGGGAAAGAAACGAGTGGGCGTTGACGGACTTCACCCTCCCCCCCCGCCTCGCCTGTCCACCCACCCCCACCCAGCCGCCATCAGCGGCCGCACCCCACGTCGTCTGCTTACGTTTGTAGCGCGTCTCGCATAGGCAGGATGACGGAATAAATCGTTTTTATTTGTCACAATGCATCCCATATTTATGGACTAGCGAGTTTTACACTTCCGTGCAGATGTGCAGTAGCCTTATAGCAGGAGCGAAAAAGTGCCATACAATCTGCGCAATACATGGGATTATCCTGGGACCATCGACCGTTCTATCGGGTCGGTCCACTCAGTATTACGCAAAAGCGTTGAGAAACAGTACGAGATTCAACACCAAGTCTCAATCGCGTCTGACGTCACTGCTCCCATTTCCTCGCCATTTTACTGATTCTTTCATCTCATTGGCTGTTGATTTTGCTGATGAATCGACACAAAATTGGACTAACAAACGAACGAATCTCGTCATCAAACGTAAGCCGGACCACTCCAATTGTTTAAATTGTTTTAAAGTGCATTTTAGATCTAATCGGCAATGCGACTGAAAATTGCAAAATTTGTTATCGGACGGAGAGCACCGTCACAAGTGATCATGGTTTTGGTTTCGAATAGTAATGACGTCACCAACTCTCATGTTGGGTTATCTCAATAAATTTGTCGTTTTGTTTTAATAACGTGCATATTTTAACGTTCAGTAAAAATTATGCGATCAATTATGCGATCAATTATGCGAATCGTAATTATTCATTCATTTTGTTAAAAACCACTGCCAGTTGTAACCAACCTTTTTGTGGCTTCGAAAAGCCAAGAGTCGTCGATTAATTTGGGAGCAAAGACGTCACCAACTGAATCTCGCTCGTGCGTACTTTACCACGGGAAATACCTGTGAACCGACCCAACAAAACGGTCGAAGGTCCCTGAGAGTATCCACGTTGTAACTCTCGCTTTGTATTCCACCGTTTGCACATGGCCATCTGGGACAGAAGCAGCAGGTTTCAGCTCCCGGCCCCGTTGATTTAACATCGTCAAAATCTTATTTCACCAGAGTAATGATAATAATAGGCTTCAACTTCCTGGCACTTGCACGAGAACTGGCGTCGAGCCGGGAGGCAAGGAAACGCATTTTTCTACTTCAGTCGGCCTTGGCTCGAGAAACAAAATGCTTCCTCGTTTTCACTTCGTTCTTGCGAAGTGACGCGTGCTTAGACTACTCGCAGCGTAAGGGATATGTTTAACATGTACTTATTAAGTAAAAACCTATACAGCGCAATTTTTAACGTACGTTTTCCACAAAATTAAAAACGGACACTTAGTTCGACAACTGGCCGCATGGGGTCAGGACTCGGTACGAAATAAAAGGTAGAATTTGTGTTGGTGAGTCCTTCTTCATGGCGTTCCTGCCGTATGGCACATTAATAAGTTATCATATTACCAGGGTTTGTGCCAAGGCCCCCACAACGGGAGGGTCAGGTGGACCCACTGTACCCACGCCTTGGCCCGGTCACTCAAGGGGCCCGCACGGCCTAAAATGTTTTTTTTTTTCGCAATTGTGAGTTCTAATGACTATGAGTAATGTACTAGATTTGTGCGTATTATGAATTTTTTTTTATACTCTCAACAGCCAGCAACACCAAACCAACGGCAACGAGCACGGAGCAGGAGCACTGTAGTGCAAGCCTGTCAGCTTGTTAGGCAGGGAAGTCTTGAAACGCAAGCTGCCCAGATTAATGAATGAACCAACCTGATAAGCACAATTGTGGCCGACGAATATAATAACACAATGCAACTTTTTTACGATTTTAGTCGGGAGGAGGGGGGCCAGCTGTTGTAGTTAATCCTAGGCCCCTAATTTTGATGTGGGGGCCCTGGTTTGTGCATTATAGACGAAACCAATTTCAAGACTTTTTCATGGCCTTTCAGGGCTGATTACAACCAATTTATGCTCAGGCGGCTTTCAGAATGACCTTTTAATTCGAGCATAGGAGGATACATCAATCACCTAACAGCAAACGAAACAGTACTTGCTCCGCTGCCCCTTCCGACAAGAATTGCTTGCACGGCACGGCACCTCTCTGTTTTCCGTCCCCAGTCCAACTTGAGCCAAGTACTCTTCATACAAGAAATAGATTCGGCTGACGAACTATTTCTATTCATTTATTTAATTTTGCACCCAAGTTAATATTACTTCTGGGGTATTAACCTCATTCCAAACAAAGTAAACTCACAAAATTCAAGGCTCCGGCAGCAAAGAAAATCCAATTTTCAAGGTTTTTCAAGCCTTGAATTTTCGATTTTCAAATTTAAGGCTTTTCAAGCCGTGTAGCAACCCTGTATTAGTAAACAAAAATAGGTTTACAAGTAAAA
>JAHWFP010137878.1:0-15125 GCA_023313725.1 Lithobius niger | reverse complement strand
TGCGGCTGAGAGTGTTGAACCAGCACTGCAACACCACCATGTGCACGTGGCACAGGGTCAGCATCCAGACGGTAGACAGAATAACCTCGAACAACCGGATTATCTGACGCCTTAAAGCAGGTTTCCTGTAGACAGCAGCACAGAGGTCGCCAATGCGACAAAAGCAGCCGCAGCTCTTCGGCATGGGTCCGATAACTTTGGCAGTTCCACTGAACGATGGCATGCGCAGGCATTAGGGCGGGCTGAAGACTGAATCATTCTCTTCAACTCCTCCTCTGGGCAATCCGAAAACATCCGAATCCTCACCCGAATCAAAAGATGGAGTGAGGTTCAGAACGAAGTTGTCCTCGGAAGGAGGAAAAAGTTCTGGAGAATTAGAACAGAAAATCTCTTCCTGTTCCATGGGCAAAGTAGTATCAAGATGTTGAGGGGACACAACGGACCCCTCAGCAAGCTGGCCGTTTAACGACAGTTTCACTTTCTCTCCTGGTGGCGACGTCCTCACGGGTGGTGATGAGGCCTTACCAGCAGAAGCCTTTTTCTTCGACTTTTTCTGTGGCTCACTCCGGGCAGGCGGAGGCTTAGCTGAAGCCCCATCCTGCTTGGGAACAGTTACAGCAGCAGGAACAGCAGCAGGAGCAGAAGCATTTGCAGGCTGGGCAGATGTCGATGGTAAGGCAGCAACCGGGTCCGAAGGACCCAAAAGACCCTGCAGAGATGGATGTTGCTGGGTCAACAAAGTAATAAGCTTGCCCACCGTCATCGTCAAAGACCTGAGCTCAGAGCGTAAATCTGCCAAATCAGCAGACTCACTAACTGGGCCAGGCGTTGGCGTTGGCGTTGGCGAATAAGGCGCACCCACGGAGTACCAGACCAAAGAAAAAAAAATTGCAGTAACAAACACCCAATCCCCCAGGAGCATCCTGGGCAGGTGCGAATAAGGCGCACCCACGGAGTATCGGAGCAAAGAAAAAAAAATTGCAGTGGCAAACACCCAATTCCCCAGGAGCATCCTGATCAGGTTCGAATAAGGCGCACCCACGGAGTATCAGACCAAAGAAAAAAAATTGCAGTGGCAAACATCCAATCCCCCAGGAGCATCCTGATCAGGTGCGAATAAGGCGCAGCCACGGAGTATCAGACCAAAGAAAAAAAAATTGCAGTAACAAACACCCAATCCCCCAGGAGCATCCTGAACAGGTGTGAATAAGGCGCACCCACGGAGTATCGGAGCAAAGAAAAAAAAATGCAGTGACAAACACCCAATCCCCCAGGAGCATCCTGATCAGGTGCGAATAAGGCGCACCCACGGAGTATCAGACCAAAGAAAAAAAAAATGCAGTAACAAACACCCAATCCCCCCAGGAGCATCCTAATCAGGTGCGAATAAGGCATACTCACGGAGTATCAAAGCAAAGAAAAAAAAATGCAGTTGCCAATCAAAGGTAGGTAGACACTGCCGTTTGGTCCTGTCAAATAAGAATTTATAGGCGTTTATCTTTAGGCCACGAAAAAACGCACCTTTGTTCTCATAAGCGTCCGTGTCAATAGTTTAGGGCCGTATCACCACTTTTTATTGTTTAAATAATAAGAAAGCAACAGTAAAATAGCGTACGTGTCAAATTGCAGAAACTTTCGTTTCACTTGGTTCTCCCGTTCATCAGCAATGTAGCTCGGTCGGTTTTATTAAGGGCCGTTCTCTCGTTAAAAGCACTGCAGTGTAATCCTGGGCTGGCTGCTGGACACAGAGTACTGCTCTGTCTTTAACTAAAGCATCGTGGCAAAACTAGTTTATCTAGTGCGCCGAACTGCGCGACACCAGGTTGATTATGTCGTCACTCAGGCAGCAAGAGCGCATGAAATTTTAATTTATTTTTTGTTTAGAAATGATTTAAGAACAGCATTGTGGCGTGTTTATTTCTATAGCGCTCTCAATAAAACAAAAATAAGCGTTTTAGAAAAATGTTTCGTAGCACTACCTACACACGAATGGTACACAAATTGCTGAAAAATTCCCCTCCCTCGCTAGTTGAAAAAAATAAAATAAATACGCCGCCCGTTCGCATCGACTTTTCACTTGTGCAATAATCTCATATTTAGTGCAAACGTTAAATTATTGGCGGCCATTGAATCCTCACCTTTCGGGCATGCATCGTGGCCATGGGAAAGCAAAGATGACTGTGTGCGTGGCATAGATGGGCATTAGGGCTTTGTTGTCGGCGATATTCTTGATTCTGGAGTGTCGATGGTTGGTTAATGTCGCGAAAAAGGGTTTGTAACCATCAAACACTTCTAGGAAAACAATGACCTCCTTTCTTGGGCAAGCTACCTTTGGGTCTGCCTTTGATTCTGCTATTCACATTGGTTGAAAGTGCGAGTGTTGATGGTGAAGTCGCTGGGGCCGATGGCCTAGTTGCGCGGTTCTTAAACAAATCCAATCAATTCAGGGACTTTTTACTATTGGGTAGCTCCACTCACATGCGTCGCTTTATTGTGCAGCAAAGCTATTTCCAGTCGAAGAGTGTAAATGGGCAAAATTACCCAAAATGCCACAGTTGGTGATGGCATTGTTCCCAAACCTAAACAGAGACAAGCTGACGCTGCTTTCTCGAATCAGACGACGCTTCCTTTTTCGAGAACATGGAGAGGTTTGTTTCAACTAGCGGCAGTTTTAAACAAAATTAATGAGTAATTATGAAGTCTCTGATCACACAATCTTCACTGAACCCTAGAATACTTATTATTAAAACAAAATGACTAATTTTTGCCACATTAGCCAAGATGAGAGCTGGTGACGTCATTGCTTCGAGACCAAAACATTGACGTGTTTTTACGATGCTCACTTGTAACGGTGTTCTCCGTTTCTCTACATGATATGACAAACGTTGCGTATTTTCAGTCACATTATCAATTGGATGAAGGCAGCTTAATATGTATTCTAGGGCAAAATCAACAGCCAATGAGAGGAAATAATCAGTAATATTATAAAAAATGGCCGCTGCCGTGCTGAGGTATCTCAAAAAATCATGCATCCTTTCTTGCACTGCTGCTTAGTATTGAGTGGCCGACCCGACCAAGATCCCTGAATCCATCCATACAGGAGACGTTGGCGTGGCGTGGGCTTGTGTGTGTAAGGGAGTAACTGTTGCCCATCGCCTTCCGTCAGGCCATTCTGTGTTTTCTGCTGAGTTTTTGGCTCTCGGTCTGGCGGTGGAATGGATCCTTGACCTTCAGGGCACGCATTTCATCATCTTTAGTGATTACATGAGTGCTCTAGAGTCCTTGGCGACCCTCGGAACCCCTTGACACAACGCGCCCCAGCTCTGCTTTCCCGCTTGCCTGGCCAGCGGACGACCGTGGTTTTCTGCTGGATCCCAGGTCATGTTGGGATAGCGGGGAATGAGCACGCTGATTCTGCTGCGAAAGGGGCCCTTTCTGGACCTCTCGAAAGGGATCTCAGCTTGTTCCCTCAGACGCCATTTCAACTCTACGTCTGAGGTTGCAAGCCTTTTGGCAAACCTTGTGGGACAGACAGGATGGCAATAAATTGCGGGCTATTAATGGCACTCGGAGTGTCACTGCAGGCTCCGTGAAGAGGTGGTGTTGGCCCATTTGTGTATTGGTCACCCCTGACTTACTCACTGTTTACTTTTGAGGGGGTTTGACCCTCCTGAATGTCATTGGTGTCGACGGCCCCTTACGGTCCGGCACTTCCTTGTTGATTATCGCCATCTTGATGGTGTTCGTCATCGTTTCATCTTCTGCAGGACATGGCACGCAAATCTGTCCTCCTGTCTGGTGTTTTTCAATTTTTGCAGGAGAAACATATCTATGATATGATCTAGATTAGGGGTTTGTTTTTAATACCTCTGTAATGTGTAGTGCAGTGGCAACCCGGACCACTGCACTGTGACTGAGGTTGGCACTAGTGACCTAGCTGTCGACGCACCATTAAGCCTCAATCCCCCCATCCATCCTGGGACCTTCTACCATTGAGTCAGTCCACTCGATGCAACGAGTCACCGCTATTTCCGGTCGTACAGTATACACGGGCGAGATTACCCTGGATGGCGCAGTAGCTGACATAATTGTTTTCAAACAAACACAGTGGTATACTTTTACGATGCTCTTCTTGTGCTTGTGTCTTCTGACACGATGTACAACATATGTTATGTATTTTTAGTCATCTCGATGACTGGATTTAGCCTATAGCTTAAACTGTTAAACAGTTTAAACGTTTGAAGCGGCCCGGCTTACGTTTGATATTAATTATTCGTTCGTTTGTTAGTTCAGCTTTGACTCAATTCATCCAATTCGTTCAACAAAATCAACAGCCGGTGAGAGAGATAATGAAATCAGTAGAAATGACGAGAACCGCAAGCAATGACTTGGATTTAGAGTTTAACATCTCTGCAATGTGTGGCACAGTGGCATCCCGGGCCATTGCACTGTGATTGAGGCTGGCGCTAACGGGTTAGCTGTCGACGCACCAGTAAGCCTCAATTCCCCCCCCCCCCTACTTCCCCCAATGAAGTCAGACGTGATCAGGTTTCGCCAATTCATCTCGCAAAAATTTCACACTGTTTGTCATGCTGCTGCTTAGCGTTAAGTGGACCATCCCTACAGAAGCTGTATGGAATCAAAGGTTCCTGCAGCCATTCATCCAAATACTCTACGAATCTGTATCGTCCAAGAAAATAATTTTTCTCATTTGAAAAAGAAAATTGAAGCGTCAGGTGCACACGTAGGTAGCCTTAACTGTCCGTCCAACTGAAAGGAATAATGTTTCCAGTTTCGAATTTCAGTGTTTCAGTTAAGACCATGGGTGCCTTCGAAAAGTAACCTGGTTGGATCAAGTAAATGTCAATCTCGTTTCCTCTAACCCACGAATTAGTAGCATTTTTAACCCAAAATCGTCAATAGAACGATTGTACGTGACAGCAATAAACTAGCAACAGTATTATTTTGAACAGCAAGCAGTTTATTTACGTGCTTGCTGTTAGAATACGTTGAAAATTTAATGACTGATTCCTGAAGCTTATTTATAGAATTATAACACCGAACCTTCTTCCACCCTGCACCGAACGCAACATAAACTCATCCACATGAAACAGCGAATTAATGCAAATAAACGAATGTAGCGCGCCGCCCCCCCCCCTTGTTTCTTTCTCGATTCTGATTAGTCGACAGTCGATTCGTTTGCAGTGTTAGCCCCCTGTTCCCCCCAGTTACCCTCAGGAACCAAGCTCGGCGACCATGGTTGGTTCGGTTGTTTAGGTTCCTGCCTGGAGCGTAATTTGAATGCCATATGTACGTGCAATCGTCTAAGATCAAGCTAGATCAGGGGATTATGACGCGACATCTCGCACGACCTACACAATTAGTACATGCAACAGCGTGTTTCTTCGCAACCCGAGTTACTTTGGTCAGTTTTCAAAGGCACCCCATTTCTTATTTTAAAATAATTTAAGGTTTAAGTTTAGGTGAGTTATAAGCTATACTGTATAGGTTTGGGTTGTAATTTTACTTAGGCTATATTCGAAAGTTGCAGTAGTATTCTTGTACCGGAATATGTTGTAGTCGGCTGTGTCGCCTAACGTGCAGTGGTCTCGTTTGGGATGGCTTGCTGGATTCTGCTTAACATTACGCCACTTCTTTTGGGCTTTTTTTTTATTCATGTAGACACGACAACTGCGCCTAGAATATGATGTGAATTTTGTTGCAGTCATAAAAATTCGGTCATGGTAAACAAAGTGGGTTATCAGAATTAACCCAGAGTGATGTATGCGTCTTGTCAGATTAGCAGTACATAACTGCTAAAGTTTCAGTATAAGGAAACTTCTTTTTGTGCTTCCAGCACAAATAAGTCACTCTCCTCTTCCTGATTATTAAATTTGAATTTTTTCTTTTTACTTTCTTCGAATTGTGGTTTTGACTTACGCAGTTTTGACTGCATTCTTCTGCCGGATTGTACCTTTATTCAATTTTAAGTGTATTTCATTTTTCATTCCTTTGATAATGAGCTGGAGTCTGCTCGAAACGTCGGGTAGTGTTGATATTGTGCACTTTTGGTTTCTCTGCTCTACACACAAAGTTTTAGTATGGCAGTGTGTTAGCATGATGTCGACACTGTGTGTTAACCTGTTTCACGACGTCTAAAACGATTTCACGATAAAACTGAAGAACAATCCAACGAAGTGCGAATTGTGCTTCGCAATGATAAGAAAAGCTGACATCGAAGGGTCGAAAAGTGACGTTGCTAAGAACGTTTGGCCGCCACAAGCTAGTTATCCTTGCGATAACGTTTCTGTCGCCTCTTGCTTAAACTGCTGAAGTCAAAAGGATCGATAGACCAGGCTTTCGCGGCCCGTAAACTTCCTGCAAATTGAGATCAAGCCAGCTTTTGATCC
This sequence comes from Lithobius niger, assembly GCA_023313725.1. Taxonomy (NCBI): domain Eukaryota; kingdom Metazoa; phylum Arthropoda; class Chilopoda; order Lithobiomorpha; family Lithobiidae; genus Lithobius; species Lithobius niger. The sequence continues at coordinate 8,715 of JAHWFP010137878.1, read as the reverse complement.
AGGTGAGGTTTTAGTACTTGTGGAAACCCAGCCGTGGACGAGGCCGTCGCAAGTGATGTCAGTTAGTGGGGCGATTAGAAAAAGACTCCGTGGAACCACCCAGATTTAAAAAAAAATATTTTAATATCAGCTATATACACGCTAAATTGGATTAGCTACATCATAAATTAAGCAGGCTTATCATCTGTTGTGAAAACAAGACCAACTCCTCACGAAACGGCTTGAGCCAACAAAACCAGGAGCGCTTCCGATCAGGTTTAAGAGGAAAGCAACTCCTCTACAAACAATCCTTATACAGGTATGAGATGTTCAGCATGCACACTTTGGACAATTTTTAAGACCTTGTTAATTGAACTCCTAGTTAATTGAACCAGCGTGCAAAAAACACATTGCTGTAAAACAAACAAATAAACCAAATTTTAAATAGCTCAAACCATGTGCCTTTAATGCAGCATCACGCCACTTAAATATGGGAGGGGGGGATTGAGGTTTAAAGGCGTGTCGACAGCAAGATCATTAGCGCCAACCTCAGTCACAGTGCAGTGGTACAGGTTGCCACTGCGCCACGCATTACAGAGGTGTCAAACAAACCTCAAATCTAGACCTTATCATAGATTGTACATATGGCGAATGTGGTTCGGCATCCCCCTAATCTTGAGGGAGAAACCGGTATAACAGCAGGATCGGAAATGTACCACACCTTAGGAACATTTGCGAAGTTCGGAGTAAATGGGTGGCGGGTATACCAGTTCGCAAAATTGATTCAATAGTTAAGCAGAGAAAATGTGCTGAACGTGGAGACCATTCAAACCTGTTTATTGCAGTCTCAGACCGGTTCAGCGATTTATAATTTAATGATTTCATGGCGTACGCCTCCAAATCAAAGTAGAAACGAACCCCTCCAGACGTTCGCAAATCAAAGCAAACAACGGGGGAAAAAATTCTGAAAATTAATATTGGAGAGCCACATCAATGCGACACACAACTTTTAATTGCTGTCGATGAAAGACTAATGTTCGGAAAACCAAAATCGATTAGTGATAAATAGGTTTGCATCTGTATTATATTATTTGTTGATGAAAGACGCTTTAAATCATTTCCATATTTGCTGGAAAGCAGTTAAGTGCTAGAGCAACAAAATTATCCATTTCGTACAAACACGAGCATTATTCTGTGGAAAAATTGCTTTATTTATTTAACAATTTTGTTCTCAATGTTTAATTAACAAACAAAAGCGTTGAAATTAACCTGTAAAATTGGGTAATGCTTAAATTCCCAGTTCGGTTTTGAATGCGAAAAGTGAAAGTTGTAAAACTTTGAGCTCCGTAGTTTGTCGGGAATGTTTCTGTGCGTCATACGTTACGTCACGGCGTTTCTGCTTTTGAACGTTTGTCGGGCGTTTTAGTTATGGCAAAAGGTGAGTCCCAAAAAATAAAAACAACTTTTGATGTTGAAAATATAGTGTTTTATATTGCAGAAATTAGTTATCTTGCCAAAAAACGTCGAATACAGCCGACGTCAAATTTATAGCCTTCAAGTCGCCTAATCGCTATTTTTTCCCCTATAAAAGGCAGATTAAAAAGAAAAAGAGAATGGCGGTTGTTGCGACACGAATTTTAAACGGATATCAAGATAGTGTGGTCTGTTTTTTTTTTTTTTGAGTGAACAAATACAAAATTTAATTCTTTATTCATCATCAAATGTATAGAATTCATACTCATTTTAATTTATGAACTGGTGATGAATTACTCCCATTAAAATTACTCTCTGGCAACAGGTGTTACACATGAAGTTGTATGTGTTACTAGCTGTTTATTCCTAGAAAATGACGGTAATATTAGGGCAATGATAACTGTTCTGGTTCTGGCCTGTACCAAACCAGCACAGGACAGGAAGAGTCCGACTGCTAGTAACATCCAGCCCCCAAAAAGGAAAAGTGGGGATAAATCTTTCAAAGTACGCCCGCCAAGAATCAGAGATAACATTAACTTCCGTCCTATCCAGAGAAAACATATATGCGTATGGCAACCAATCACTTGTGTCCTTACAGCTACAGTAGTTTGGCTGTTTTCAAGCATCTGAGAATAAACAGGACGGACACCAAAATTGATTAGTGGTAAATACAGGTTTGCATCTGTGTTATTTTTTTTTTTTTATGAGAGACGCTTTAAATTATTTCCATATTTGCTGGAAAGGAGTTGAGTTTGGTATTACGACTTAAAACGTCCGAAAAGCTTGGCAGAACCCTCAACAAGTTTTGTTTTGGGAAGAAATAACTAATGGCGACAGCTCTGGTTTGTTGACAAACGGTGTTAAATTATTATTATTTAGCATTCCTTTAAAGATGTTTATAGAGGATGCCGAACCACTGTTCTAGGCCAGAGAATTCCAAGCTTTTATCGCTTAAGAAATTTTGCCTAAAGTTTTTGATCCGTCCCCCGGTATACTACGAAAAATACTGACTGCATGCATGGTAGGAAAACTTTAGCTACCCGCTCTAGTGTTGTGAAGGTATATTTTTTTTCCTACATAGATACGGATCTCTATGCGAGATATACAAAAACAAGAAAATATTTGAGAAATTACTAAAGTCACGTAAAGCAACAAATTGTACTGTTTAAATTAATTGTTTGATTGTACTTCTTAATTAAAACATATTTTGTTAATCAGCTGTATATTTTCGGTACTATTTTTTATGCATATATGAAAATACGTTTTTGCTGTTGGTTTTGCCAATAATTTGAGCTAATTGTGTGTGAACTCCATTCTGTGGTAATTTTGCAGAAGTTTGAAAAACTCACAAAACCTCCAGTGGCACTTGCTAATCCGTGTTATCAGATTTTCACCAAATTCGTACATACCTGTTACATATGGCTTTTATTTCATAAGTAATTATCCCTGTAACGTAGATTAATATGGAGACTTATCGAGCCTTACCGATACAAGACGATATTAAAGCATAACGCAACCACATGAGAACAAAATATTTGGTTTAAAAGTCGAGACAGACTCTGAACCTAATATTTTGGTTTCGTCTAGTCTCGTTATGTTTTAAGATCGTCTCCTCTTGGTAATTCTAGGTAATTATCGTCCTGTGGCGATGGAATCCCTATTCCTTCCATATCATGCATAAAATACAATATGGCTGCAATCTTCCAATTCCGAGAAAAGAAGTGAAGAGTAAATATTTCCGCAAACTTCAGGTTCACAGAAAACTGCAATGAATACAAAATTTACGCAAATTTAAATACCCTAATCGATGGATTTGATTTATGGCAAAACGGTAAATTTATTGGCCCTTTGTGAATGAATTCCATTTCGGTAATTTACAAAATTATTTCAACTAGTGCGCTCCTGAGGCATTAATAATAGACCGGCTTTGTCACAGTCTGTATGTGTCAATGTATCAAATCAGGAGTACAACTCCATCGAGTTTCTGTACGTCCTATTATTGGAGAACCAAAACTATTAGAAAGTCATCAAAATGCCCAACTCACGAAAATCTTTGTTGGTGGCCTTCACACCAGCACTAAGAAAGAACACATTCAAAACCTAATTAAAACCTCGTTAGGCTTCATGGTTCAAACCAATGTTACGAACCAGAGGTCGGGTACACAATTGCTAAGAAGAAACTCCCAATCTAGAATTGTGAAACTAAACAAATTATTAAAAAAAATATATATTAATTCTACTGCTCTACCCCTAAGTAAGTCGATATTCTATAACGGTTGACAACAAAGGGTCTCGAAGAGTTTAACGAGCGTTAACCACTTCTGGTCAAAACTGATCTGGGTAACAATGGACAATTAACTATTATTCATCCCGACAATACTTTTTTTTAGTAACTAAGTCAACAAAATCATTAGTGTTGTCGCAAATGGACTGTACTCCTTCTAGAGCTAAATTGCCTTTCTCATCTCGTCGCGGGGCAGATAACTCAGTTTCGACTCGTGCTCCTTAAAGTAAAAACAATTACAGTGTCTCTAGTACCACAGTGATGACTGATAGTGTTAAGCATGGGACGCCACTAAACTGTACTAATGCTGAAATCACCAACTTAACCGTGAGTGGAATTAACCACATTACCTCAGTAATGGAGATGCCAGACTTGAAGACTATTTTGAAAACTGCGAATCGAACATTAAATTTGAATAACCTGTCCAAGGGTGTATCAAACCGCATTGGCAAGCCTCCATGTCAAAGTGTGTGACGATATGCAAGTTGCTTCATCCAGTGCTTCTATCATATGTCCCCATAGAGGAATGAATTCTCTATTAAATTATTTATTTATTTGGACTCACTAGAGGAATTTTTTTTCGTGTGCCTTACAACCATCTTTCACCTGCATTTGATGGATACTCTGTTCCGTTTACAGAGGCTAAAGTAAAAAATCTGATTATAAACGAAACTAGGGAAGTGTTAGAAACGATCAAAAAAAAGCAATCAATTCAACAAGAGATCCTGGATATCTTACTGACATAAGACAAATCATGCAGACCACAAGAATGTTGGCAATGGAGAGGGAGGATCTTTCGTCAGTACTGTTATTAGGAAGGCAGGTGCCATTCAGGTGGTTTGCACTCATATTGACGCCGCCTCTAAATTTGATGGTAGAATTTCGCTACCAACAGTAGCAAACAATGTAACATGAATATCGATGATTTTGTTCCATCTCTCGCTGAGGACTGAAGACCAGGGCGGGTGTCTGCTGCAACAATCAAACGATTAAATGTTAAAAATTCGGCTATCAAACAGGCAAACCGAGTTATTGATCATTTGCCCGCTCTGCAGTCAGACAAAGCGAAATCAGATATGCTACGCCCATTCATTCTTGGTGACTCACCTTAGGCTACTGTCAAAATTGAGGAGCGAATCGAAGACTTGGTGCTTTCCAGGCGCTAGAATTTAACAAATAACACCTTCTATTTCCGGAATTATCACATCACACTCTGCGTCTTCACACGAACTCTGTATGGGTACCAATGACATTTGACTGGATTCACAGAGTGGGATTGATTGCCGTGCGAATGAGACAAATAATTAAATTCATAAAAACGTATCGACCACAAATAAAGATTAGTGTTGTTGGCATCTTTCCACAGTGGATTGCCTATAAGGCGTGGCGGAACTTGCAACCATATATTGTGTGATGTAATGGTCATTTAATGCATGCTTGCAAATTGGAAGGTGTAAGTTCATCCTTATGGGATCCTATTATCGCCGATTGGCAGGTGATGGTGTACACACCTGTTAGCTCTTGGAAGAAATAACTCTTGCCGATGTAACTAGCACATATGTAATAGCTCATATAACTAATGAAATGAATGTACGCCTCAACTTTTGTTCTGGTTACAGTCTTGCATTCTTAATAACCCTTTTATAGATGGGAGAGTGACAGACCAAACTGAAAAGGTTCTTGGCCTGGTCGCTAAAATAATTTGATGACTAAGCCTGATTCTTACCTAGGTTCTGGCCAATTCTACAAAAAAAAGCATCTGTTCAAGGATATGCGGATGTTTTGTAAAAGCTGCACCTAATGTCCTCCCAGTGCAGCAGTTGATGTGGTCTCCTTTACTCGTTTTTCTTTAGTATTTTTTTCTTTTCTTTTTCATTTACAACAATGTCCTCACTGTATTTCGCTTTAGGTCGAGTTCTTGTAATCATTTCATTTGAAACATATTCTAATACATGTGCTATCCATTTCTTAACTTCAAATTTATCAGTCATCACTGCTTTCTATTATACTGAAGATTCTACCATTACTTCACTTAGTTCATCATCTGGTGGGTGACCTGGTAATTTATTTCCACTGGCACACCCCTTAAAAATTCAGCAAATGAGATATGCTTAGGCACTCTATCGGCTGCTACAATAGTCTGTATGTGATTAGAAAAATAGGGAGGATTCAATAACGGATAGTGACTGTCATTTCGGGAAATCCCGTGTGCAGAGCAAAGGTACAAAATAGCTTAAAAAAAAGACAACTGGAAATTAAGTGCTAATTTTACACTAAGTGTCCAACAATGGTTGCCCGGCTGTGCACTGGTGTTACATTAAAGATTAATTAGCCTCGTAGATTTATTTATGTGGCTGGAACTTTAATATATGAGAGTCCCGGCCGATCATCGTCAATTAGTTATAATGAAAAGGTGCTCAACGAACGCACTGCCGATCTGTATACAAACAGAGACGTTTTTTTTTTTTTGGGGGGGGGGGGGGAGGCGTAATAGAACGTTGACAGCGCGGTCATTAGCGCCAACCTTAGTCACAGTTCAGTGGTCCAGGTTGCCACTGCGCCACACATTGTAGAGGTGTTAAACAAACCCCAAAGCTAGATCTTTTTTTTTTTTGGCCTACCATTCCCTGTAGTTGAATTGTTTTCCTATAAATTTCCTTATTATTTGTGTGGCGATAGGCTATGTATACAACAATTAAAAATAGTCAACATTACGGACATAAAAGTTTTCATTCAACTTGATCACGTACGGAGAGAATACTGTTTGCACTCTGGGTAATCGCAACGTACAACAGTTCCAGTGAAATTTACGCCACCAACTCATAGTGAGGTGGCTTCTCCAAGTTTTCTAATCGCGTACGGACTGTAAGTCAGTGACGTTATTCCAGGCGTGACTTGAATTTTTTTTCACCACTCATCGTTTCTCTTCGTAGCTGCTTCAATTATTCAATTTGGACAGGTTATATGCTCCACTTTTGTTAACTTACGTCATATCTCTACTGTGTTTTTTTTTTCTGTCTCTATCTCTTTGAAGTGTTTCCTTTTTTATTTCATTCGAACACGAATCATTTCTCCTAGATGGCTAATTCCGGCAGATCTCAATTTACTTTTGGCTGGTGAATTTCAAAGCTGTGGTGGTATATATGGCTGCCTCAAGCAAAATAGTTGAAGTCTCTCAATCTTCCTAAACAGTTTTAACTCTAGTTTTCGACATTCAACATCGACTTTCAAACACCTGTTATTTTTTTAAAGTTTCTCCCTTTCTCTTACCACGTCTGGCACTTGTTCTCATCAATGAAATGACGCCTTTTCCTGCAAATTTAGGAGCACTCCATCACAAAATAGTGTATTGCAAATGGGACATTTATCACATTTTCAATAGTTAATGTATTGTTTAGTGCTGGAGAATCCTGGAAGCTCTAGTTGCCTTCTTATAACTTGGCCATAATGTAGCTAAATGGAAAATGTGATTAAAAAAACATTTAACATATCATCATCCAGCTTTCTACCCAAAAAAAAAAAAAAACAAAAAAAAACACTTTTAGTGTTATTTTGGAAGCTGTGAGCAGAAAGATTTACAGGATGCACGGAAGTGCCTACCAAATGCACGGCAGTTATAAGCAAAGAGTTACTCCTATGCATAAAGGTGTAAGAACGTTTTTTACAAAGAAAATTATCCTGGGGTATACGCAACCATTTTCGATGAGAGAAAAAAAATATAATTTTGGCCGGCATTTACCAATATTGCGAACGAAGCTCCAGACAGATCGATAGGGACTTTCAGTCCGTTATGAAGGTGTTGGGCAGATCTCTGCAATAAATTACAGCCTATGAGTCATCCATCTTATTCCTTTAACCGACAAAATATGATCTAAGTTGACTGGGATTTTAGTCCAACTTCTAGTTCGAAGGTTGGGCTAGAGATGTTATGCTTTATTAGAAGCGTACTTTAAGATATTGATTTTACTAAATTCGTTCATTGAGGGAGTGGGAATTATTGTAATACTTTAGCAAAAGCCCACACCTTTATGTCTGGTACACAAACAAGTTTTGGGGCTTTTTCCTCAAGATTTTTTATGGATAAATTACTTGTAGCCTTGGCATTTGAAGGAAATTAATGCCAATATAGAAGAACCGTCTCGTTTTTTAAATTTTTACTAGACGTTTTAGAAAGAAAGAGAAGTTTTATAAAGGGAGGGGGGAAACCAGTAATGCAATCCGGGAAATCTTCGGTCATCACAGGAGGCCGCCATCAAGTCCAGAATTGGTCAGAACCGTATAACCGCTGAACGAAGCTTGGTAGTCTCTCACGCAGCCAGCACAGACTGGCGGGGACTTTGCCAAGGTAGCCTTCCCAGTCACTTATCAGATCATCATCTTTAGGGAACTAAGCTGAGCTCTACCACCGATCAACAACTATGACAGAATTTAAACCTACAGGTTCTTGAGCACAGTGGAGCATTTTGGCTGGAGGCCAGCGGCTTATGTGCCTGCAAAGCGTAAAGAGTCTTTCGTTGAACAGCCGGTTCCATCAAAGTTTACCATGGGGAGTCGAGACCTTTTCCCTTGTTGGCCTTATCCATTTAGACCACCAAGTTGCTTCTCATCCAGGCGAGAGAACCACCTTTAGGACATTGAGATGAGCAATAACCTCATTTACTGCAGGTCAGGTAATGTTCGGAAACGAATACAAGTTGGGCTGCCCCTCGCATGGAACTTTCTTATTCCCCCATGTCGTGCGTGCTAAAGCCACCAAATTTCTTATTTTATCAATCCCCTTTAAGCTGTCACCACTTATGGATTTCCATTATTTTCCCTTCATTAAAGTGTGACAAGGTGCTTATTCTTCTTGATACATCTTCCCATACGGGATGTTAGCACTTCTGTGAAGTCACGACTGCCTATACATGTTATACACAGGCTTTGGCCATATAAATTCGACCCATTACCAGCTCAGCTTCCATTTCTGCTTACTTTTA
>JAHWFP010137876.1:0-12476 GCA_023313725.1 Lithobius niger | reverse complement strand
TCACCAAAGCTGTTTCCTTCAATTATCGTTGCTATAAATGTCAAGCGCACCGACAGTCTAATAAGTTTGATTTTTTTTCTATCCTATTTATAGACTTCCTTTCGATTTCAAGGTAACTGGTGCATCAACCTTCAAAATTCAGCCTCAAGTCGAACGGAAATTGGCTAACAGTGACTTGACTTCCCAATTTTGTTTAGGTTGACCTGTTTTTTTTAGTCGATTTTCTGGTCTTTACCTATTGCCTACAATATCGAGTTTATTCGTATAGAACTTAATTACGACGATAAACCTGTATCATTGATATCATTACTAATCTTCCATTTGCACACAATGTTGGCACGTTCGAAGGTTGTTTTAGGAAAAGAAAAAAAATGCTGATGACCTTTTGCAACCTGTTATCTTTGCGTCATTCTGGAACAACAGTTGGCAAAATAATAAAGTAAACCAGTATTGGGAGTTGCGACTAGATTGTACTGCTTTTTTTTTTTAAAACAAGTTTTGTCCTTTTGTTGTCTGAAGAGTGGCTGCCAAAACCTTTGAAAGGTGTTTTACGTGCATAAACACGCACTGCTTGTTAGTGCTTGTCAAACAAGGTAAGACTAATTTCAATTTGTGTTGTCGTTGGCTGGGTCGTTAGTGGACTGACAGACACCTGTTGTCGTTGGTTCAAGGCCGCATTTAGCCGTCGTAACTTCGGGGAGTCACCGGGAAGGGCGACGGAGGTGGGGGCGGGGTGGGGGGGGGGAGGGGCAGCAATGGGCAAGTGGTCCCCTGCGTTAAAGACTGGCCTTGTGAGAACACAACTGCTCCGACCGTGACTCAATTCAGGACTTACCGCATATTAGTCCGAGCTGTCTAACAACTGCGCTACTGGGGCGAATCCTGGTGCCACCCCCACCCGAGCTTAGTAGCTGTTAGCGTTTTTGCTTCGTTAAAGGAACTTAACGCCGGAATTGTATCGACACGGAGTTACGTTAATTTTGGGATTTTCTTAATGCTGGTTCGTGTGTGGAACCCGGAATTACAGTAACTGCGGATTCTTAATTTTCTTTAAAAGTGTCGGAAAAGTCCAGAATTGTAACACGGAATAAAGAAAGAAATCACAAGGTAAAGGGTAAACGAAGCAAGCACTCTGCATTAAAGACTGGCCTTGTGAGGATACACAATAAACTGATATACAATACACAATACAGTTGGCTTTTCTTTCTTTCTCAGATGAGTGTATTGTGTATCCTTACAATGCCAGTCTTTAATGCAGACTGCTTGCTTCGTGTAACACGGAGTTACCGTAACTCCTGATTTTACTGATGATTAAATAACGTTCTTGCCTTGCTCGCTAAGGCTATACGTATAACATCTGAAATCGCAACCATATTATTGTCAAATTAGACAAGAGTTAGGGTAACTCCGTGTTACTACAATTCCGGATTGTTTCAGACACTTTTAAAGCAAATTACGAATCCGGAGTTACTGTAATTCCGGGTCCAACACAGGGGTCGTGTTTATGAAAATGCTGGAGTTAACGTAACTCCGTATCGGTATAATTCTGCGCCCCGAACATAAAACACTGTTGGCTTTCCTGCATGACTCAGTTTTGCGACATTAGGTCAAACGTATGTAAATGTTTCCAACACGAACATTTTCTTGTTTTTTCTTGCGTGCGAGGTGATTTGGCGACTTTAACTCTAACCTGTGTAAATGTTGCCAACTGCAATCTCATCGGGTCGCGCGATATACCGGAAGGATTTATGTCCTTTTAACCCTAAACTTACGATTTATTCTTTTTTTTTTTTTGTGTCCCCCCCCCCCTCCGCATTGCATTTGAACAAAGTTTTTACAGGGTTTGAGGGACTCCAAGCACCAATGTTGAAAACGCTTTTATTATCCAGTTTTATCTCCACGTACGAGACGGTTAAGCTACATCCACTCAAACGTATGAAAAGTTGCAAAAGCTGTTTACGATCTGGATGCTCGAAAATGGGAAGCAGGTGTGTCCTTTTAAATCAGGCATACAAAGTAAAACCTAACATTTTTACTACAAGCTTTTAAAACTACATGGGTGTCCAGAGTGCAAGCAGCGCGCCAGCATTATGCACCGGCATCGATTGTGACGGCATTGAAAGCGAAACTGGCAGTATACGAGTAGATCACATGCGCTGAGTGGTTTATGACTGTAAGTTGACAAAACTATGTAACCTGTACCAATAACCTGAAGTGCTGCAATTTTATAGTTAGTCCTATTACACCATTCGAAAATGGGGGGGATAAGTTACCTTAAGTCACCCCCCGGGCCCCTCCAGCATAAAACCCGCATTTTGACGCTTTGAAAACCCTTCACAGACAGCTACCGTGTCGTTTGCCCGAAGCCATTAAAACTTGTCCTAGTGTTGTGTTGGAGATTTGAAAGCTGAATTATTCCGTCACTTGTATAACTCGTAACTTGGTCATCATCACTCTCCCACTCTTTTCCTTCCCTTCTTTCTTTTTTCCTCTATTCCCCCCCCCCCCCCCCAAACTGTTACTACCCTATTTCCTTCTTGTTTATTTTTAGTTTTTGCTATACTGTCTGCTGACAGTGTAATTGTACGTTTCGGGTTAGGCATAAACCAAGGTTGCCCAGCGCCTAAACCTCGGCATTTGTGGCACAATCAGTTTTACCTCAGATTTTGTTGATCAATTGTACTTTCACGTGCTGTAATAAAGTTTATTATTATTATGGTGAAGAAACCAAGAGATCAAAACGCTACTCAACGGATCTCAAAATGACTTAAATTTGACGCAATCGTCGACCATCTCGTGTGGTAACACAGATTGAGGGCCTGCTGCTGTTGCTGCTAACCTTGAAAATGACGTAATTAATGCAATCGTTGGCCATGTGTGCTAATGCGGTCAATGATTACGTCAAATCGACGTCATTTTCGAGGTTAGCAAGTGATGAGCAACAGGCTCTCAAGTCGTGTTATTCCAAAATTTCCTTCTGCGTACCTAAATCGCTAACACATTACGTACTACCATAGACAGCGGCGGATTAAGCGGGTGCACGGATGCGAATCCACCCCCTCTCCCTGTAAGCACCAACAATAATTTTTTTTAAAAATGTTAGATTTCATGCTATGCGTGTAGAAAAGAAATTTGCCCAACACAGTTTTGCGTTTTTATTTCAAATTTTTTTTGTGAGTGACAAAATAGAAAGCAGTACTGAAGAAAGTTTTTCACTTCCGCCGTAAGGGTGGTCACTTTTTCCCCCTAAGAAATAGAGAATTTTTCAAAAGTGAATTTTTGGGTGCGGAAAACTTTAAAGGAAATTAACACGTTAAACCAGGTGCAGTTGAAAGAGCGTAGCTATTTAGGCAGTTAATAAGATGTCATTGTGGATTAGTTAGTCCCCATGTTGGTTGGCTGCTGATTGAACAATTTGTCAACAGCGATTGTTTTATGTTAAACTTGTCTTCTACATGGGCTTCAGAAGAGGCAGTAAAAAAAGACTAAAAATGTAAAAAAAATTAAGGGGCCGTGTCCAACACCCGCTGGGGAAGCTTCCAATGCTCCCCTAGACTCCTAACTGGCATTGGACTGGCATGCAGCATCTCCCCCCCCCCTTCTCTTTTAGGAGATCCGAGATCCACCACCAATCTATAGCATAGACGTATACTGTACACAAACGCAAAAAATGGAGGTAGGGAAAAAAGCGTACCATCAGAAAAAAGCGGAGCGCTATTTTTCCATGCATTCAGAAATCTGAAATAGCTGTCTAAAAAAAACTGATATTGAGTTTGCAAACCCTCGAATCAGTATTACGTTTCTCGAAAAGCTTTTGTTTTAAGGTGATGGGCTTTTTCATAGTTTCATCTGCAAAAGGGCATCCGAAGAAAACGGGGGGGGAGACGCGCCCCAATGTGTGCACACCCTCGTGTACTACTGTCAGTAGCGTTATTGTTCGTACCGCAATCCTCGGCATTCTTTTCTTTGAAGTTTTCTGCTTTTTATTTTCTATAATTTTTTTTTTATATTTGCGAACGTACGTGCATTAAAATGCCTGGCCTAATAATGCTGTCAATCTGAGGGTGGGAAGAAGGTGGATGTGTTTATTAAGACCATGTTAAGTAGGTCTAAAGGTCGCGTCGGAAGAAAAGCAGCAGGTTTCGTGGAACCCTTTGACTTCTACACTAAACTCTTTCCAGGCGCTGTTAGTTTTCCCTTTTTTTCATAGCTTTTTCACCTAATTCCTTCCATTAAAATTTCTTAATTAAAATGGACTAAGGGTCGGTCATTATTTATATCCACATGGAGATGGGGGAGGTCGTGGTTTTCTTTACCATCCCGGGGAAGAAGTGGATCCTAAACTTTTTAGCTGTTTTAGAAAATATCACGAAAATTACTGAGTTGTGTTGTAAATGAATAATTGAAGTTGGATGCGCCCCGTGAAATATTAGTTTTAACAAAATAGATTGTATTTTGCATATATGTCTGACAAATTACATTGAAAAAGAGAAGTGCACAATGTCAACACAAAACCCGAAGTTTCGAGTTAAATCCAGCTCATTTTCAAGGAAATAAAAACAAAATACATTTAAAATTGCATAAAGGTGTAAACAGACAAATGCAGCAAAACTGCCTAAGCCAAAACAACAGTTCGAACAATTTTTAAAAAGAAGAATTTAAAATAAAAAAAAAATATTTCAAAGTACTGGAGAGGAGTGTTACCTTTTAAGAAGAACTGACGACAGTTGACAAAGAGGTTACTCTCTTTTTTTTAATAAAGTTTTAAAAATGTTTTTAAATTTTAAATTTACCTTTTTTAAAAATTATCCGAATTGTTTTTTTTTAACTTAGGCAGTTTTACCTACATTCGGCTGTCTATTTGCACCTTTATACTTAAATTTTCAGTGTAGTGTTTTTTATTCCCGTAAATAATGAGCTGGAAACGTCGAGTTGTGTTGACATTGTTCACTTTGGGCTTGTCTTTTCAACATAAATCGTTCCAAAGCTGACATTTTCCTTATATATCTGATACACATAAAAATATAAGATATTTTTTATTGTAGTGAAAACAGGATATCTTCCAACCCTTTCACGTTGGTCTGGAGACGACGATGCTGCCACTAGCGGACCTAGATTTGCCCGGGATCCCCTAACAAAGCTCGGGATGTGCCTGGGGAAACGTAGTTCCCTCCCCCTCCCCCGCCTGTAGTATTTTTTATTCTTGACACCGTGACTGAAGGGTTAAAATAAAAATTCCTCTGGGCACCGATTAGTTACGCTCCACTGTTTGACTTCATCGATTTTAAAGCATTCTATCAACGAGTTTCGTAATGACTGCATTGCTAGTTTAATTTGTAGATATTGCTAATGACTTTGTTGCTATTATCTACTCGATGTTAGCATTACGTGTTGTGGGATGCAAATTGTAGGCAGGTGAAAGTTGCCTTCTGGCTAAGAAGAAAAAAAAGAACAATCCATTACAATTATATAATTTTTAAATAGCTATTAGCGCGTTTAAATTAATCACTTTATAAAAGCGTTAAAAAAAATGGAATCAAATTAGTCCGTATTTAACTTCATTGTCTGGCAATGTCTCTTTAATTGTTGCTGGTGTTTTTCGTTTGTTTGTTTGTAGGTAGCCCTGTGGAGACATTTTGTAGTAAGATAGGATGTATATTGTATAAGCCTAGTTTAGTGTGTTTCTTGTTTAAAAGAACGGATTTGTTTAGCTGAAGTTGGGTCTCAACAACAAATGTTACTTGTTTGCTGTTGAGTGTTGGGTTTAACTAGTAACATATTACATTTTTAATAATTCATTGGATTCTAATGCACCTTCTAATTCACTGAAAACCTTTAATTAGTTACTCATTTAGTTTACGCATAGTGCTAACAATTGCCTAAAACCATGGCGTTATGCCTACCCCAGCGTTGAGTGCTTGATGGTACACTAATTGGAAAGGGGACTCTGACAAAGTCCGTGCCATGCGTTCTATTCAGCTGAATCTAGGGGGGGGGGGGGAAGCCACAGAAAAGGCACGTTTCCTCTAGTGACTGCCTGCCTGGTGAAATTTGAGCCAAGGCAACTGGTCTAACCTAACGTATAGGCCTAACAAAAACAACACGAAAGCAAGAAAAATTCCGCTTTTTACTGAGGCTTTTTACCAAGGCTTTTTTCCATTTTTTTTACAAGAATTTTTTTTTTTGCTTTGGCTGTTTTTTCCAGTTTTTTAAATTTTTTTTTTTACTTCGACCGTTTTTCCTAGGGTTTTTTAAAGCCTTTTTTCCCGTGGCTTTTTTCCCTGCGACTTTTTGCCACGCACGACACACCTTCAGTTATTTCACCATCATTTGGCTCTGCAATAGAAGATTTCCGATTCACTCTCCTGGTTTGTTCTTGGCCTTATGACTTCTTTGCTTTCTCTTTTCTTCTAAAGGGTAAAATGTGGTTCTAAATTGAGCCAGTTCAGCTGTGTAAAACATTTAATTGCCTCGTGACTTAAAATACGGTTCGCAGAAATTTGATGTTAAATTAAAAAGCTAAACCGTATAGAGCAGTGACATTTGCCGCCATATTGGCACCAGTATGGGTTTTGGAGGGCATAACTACAAGGTGCACTACATAAAAATGGAGGGGAAAAACAACGGAAGAGCGGATTTCTTAGGCTTAAAATAACGTTGTTTTCTCCAACAACAAAAATTGCGCGTTTTAGGTCTAAGAAATCACTCTTCACAGCATCGGCTTCAGTATGACGCCCTTCTATTTCTCTCTGCAGTGCCCCTTGCAGAAAAAAATCTCTGATTGTATTTTTACATATAAGATTTGTTTTCTCATCAGTGTTTTGATTTTTGTCACAACTAGTTTTATTTTCTGATTGAAATCGGCTTGTGAAAGGTGCGGTTGCAACAGCATGGGTTGTTGACAACGGACTATTATTGTCCTGTTATCGCTGTCCACAGCCTTATCACCTCGGTAGATAAAACAAAAAATGTCCTCCTTTTATATTCGATTCTACTGTAGAATTGTGTCAGACTGATGATTTTTGTATAAAAGCCTTATCAAAAAATATCAAGCTTGACGAATAGTTTATTTTGAAACCGTCATGAACTAAACTAAATTTGTTTCTTGTGTTTTCGTTTAGTGATACACCAAATATAAAATTTGCCAAATAACGAATACCAAATATACAACCGAATTCTGAACTTGCCAGATATCGAATATACAACACTGCCGAATACAGAATATTCGGCACCGAACAATTGACGTATTCGGCCGAATGCTCTGCCTAATACCAGTAAATTAAACATGATATTGATAACAATGTGTGACCGTATTGAGTAACGGTAGACAGAGTAATTGACCAGGTTTTCCATGATAAAACATGACGAAATGGAGTTAAAGGTATACAATGCACATTTTTGTTGAAAAACTTACCTTACCTCTCATTAGGCGTTGAAAAAAGGCAATCACCCATAATTTTTCCTTCGTTTAGGATTGTTAGAAGACAATTCCTCACAAATCAAACACGACTGATAGTTAAACGTTCTTACATTAAAAAAATTGCATAAATATATACAAAACAAATATGCGGCTGAACACCAATAAATCTTAACACTATTCGGCCGAATATCACTAGTCGGCCAAAATCAACATTCGGCCGAACACCAAATTATTGAATTTTTGGCCGAGAATAGACCAAATATCTAATTATAATTACCGAATATTAAGTGCTTCCCTATTTAAGCTTACGTCATTTGCTACGTTTTGAATTCTTTCAACTGGATTGTATTCCGTTAACGGATTTACCCCTGGGTAAAAGAGCGTCTTGTGTAACATGTGTAAGAAGACGTGTGTGTATCATTTTCCAAGTAACATTCTCCAAGTAACATTGAAGCTACATGTCTCCCAGCTGGCCTTTCTGTACGACTCAATTTTGGAAAATTAGTTCGGGCTTAGGGCTTAATGTAAATGCTTCAAAAGTATTTCATTTTCCTTTTTTTTCCCGCACTTACCAGACGGTATTGTTACATTCACTAAAACATACTTAAAAATAGTGCAAGAGTTATACATGTGCTGGACGCCTGAAAATATTGAGAGGGAATGTCCTTTTAATTTTTGTAGTCGACCCTCGCTTCCTTAACGCAGGGCGGCTGG
Source organism: Lithobius niger (assembly GCA_023313725.1). NCBI lineage: Eukaryota > Metazoa > Arthropoda > Chilopoda > Lithobiomorpha > Lithobiidae > Lithobius > Lithobius niger. The sequence continues at coordinate 4,342 of JAHWFP010137876.1, read as the reverse complement.
TGGCCTGAGAAATTAGAAGTTAGGGAAATTTTGTGGCCCCCCCCCCCCCCACGGAAAAAAGTCGGGGAGTTTTAACAAAAAGTCTTAGAAAATTTTAACTGGGCGTTTCCTGATATTCCTCAAAATGTCATGATTTTATTTCGGACGAGCCGTGATATTTTCAAGTATGTCTTGAATTTTTAACAACTGGTCGAAGAACAGCAGAAGAATTTCACCCCCAGTGGAGAACAGCTGAGGTGGTCTGTTTGGTATTTCTTTGATCTAGGACGACATGTTGATTGTATTTATTTTGGGCCTATAGAACTTAGTACCTTAGTTTTCATCCCACAGAACCTCTTTTTTTTTTTACTTATTTCCATAACACATTTGTTTTTAAGAGCTCATGATTATTTTTTACGTATTCCACTCATGATAATCCTAAAAATAATGATTAGTTCAATTTCGGTTTTAATAGACACAGTGAAACTAATGGTTGAAGGGATTGTTAACGGATTTACCCAGGAGTAAAATAGCATTTGTAGCCTTGACATAACACTTTCTTAGTAACAATAATTTGTGTAGTCAATCCTGTCTTTCTCAACACAGGGTGTTGGACTGGTGCAAGGTGATCTGGGAAACCTGGAAATTCTGACTTGAAAACCTCAAACACTACATTGGAATGATTAACAACTACTTGAATGTTAAAATAAAATGGAAGAGACTCAAAAGTATTCAAAATTGAGGAAGAATTTTTTTTAACTTACCCATTATGGTGTGGTAAATGTAGTGAAATGACAGCAGATTATAAAAATATGTAATGAATTACCACATTGTCATAAAAAAAATCAATACGTATAAGGAACTAAAATTAACATTAAGAAATTATTGGCTTAAAAACAATAAGGAAACTAGAACATATAGGGGATGATTGATTAATCACTGTAGGTAGCCGAGATTACAATTTTTGGTGTAACTATAATTATGAAACTAGTTTGTGCAGGGACATGCGCACAGGGAGGAGAGGTTGCATGCCCACTACTCTCATGGCAAAGTACCCTTTTTGTAAAAAAAAAAGTGGCCGATATTTGCTTGAGCGGAGGTGTAAAAGAGCCAAAATAAAGGGGGGGAAATGTCTAAAAAGGGGTGCAAAAAGGGCAGAAAAGGATGAAACGACCAAAAAAAAAAGGGGCCTTACCCTCTCGTGAGCCGGTGCACGTACTTGAGTTTATGGATGTAACTCAAGTCAATTGTGTACTTTTCTGTATGTATTTTGTTTGCGGATTACTGCATTGATGTCTCTATGTTTTAAATAAATTGTTGATGTACAATTCGCTTGGTTCGTGTTATTTGCATGGAATTTAATAATTTAACACGGATGCACTAACACAGCATCAGTAATTCAACGTGTCGTATGGTAGAATAAAAAAAAAATCCGTAATTGACGTATGTAGTTGGAACGGCCCGGGAATTAAAAAATGGTCGCAGCACCACCACCTCTGCAGAATACAAGCCTTACAGGGAAGGGAAGCACTCATTGTGCCCTGATCTTCCTCATTTGAATCATCGCCTGATAATGTCTGCTTGGCAGTTAACAATATTGGGTCCATCGTATTTTTTCGTTTATTAATAGATTATCGATTTTGATTAACAGGCGACAGAAGTGTTAACATCTGTCGATTGTTGTTTTTGGTTGGCGAAAACAATTTTTTTTTTAATCTCATGCATATGCAATCTAGGCTATATAAACAAAAGATTGAGATCAGGCAGAACTAGTTGTCTCATTTACGTGTGATGGGAAACTTTTTTTCCACTACTCTCGTCAATATTTCCGAAGTGGTTGGGAATGAGGACAGACGTTGCAGTCGGGACAGACACAGGCTCCCATGTTAACAAGGTGCAGCTGGATGGAGGTTGTGTTGTTGGGTGTGTTTGACAAATAGACACCATCATCCTTGTTTCAACAAATCCGTTTTAGGTGAATCGAGTGAGAAAACCAGGTCCAACACGTTCGTAGACCTTGGAAACTTGATATATTAAGAAAACTGCTTAAGGATCGGTCAATATTTATCTGGGCAGGCGTGGGCGGTTGGGGGGGGGGGTAGTCCCTCCCCGGACTGGCAGCCCTAGGGCACGTGCCGTGACGTCTTAAGAAGGCCCCAACACAAGGGGGGGGGGGGGAATTATACGAGCTTATAAGGAACCGGTCATCATTTATGGCCAAGTGCCGGGGGTGGGGAGGTGGACAAAATAATGTCACCATCAAATTTTGAATGACACCCCCTTCGAAACCCTGACAAAATCTTGACCTCCCCACTCTTGGTCCAAAAAGTGTGACATCCCCCCCCCAAAAAAAAATACAATTTTCATATGCGTAATGAGTCTATCTGCAGATAATTTCTTGAAGCCAAATTAGCTAAGCAGCATTCTGCACCGACAAGATCCTATAAGTTGTAAGGAAAACTTGCCTTGTTTATAACGAAAGGACAAAATTTAGTTTAAAATATGTTCTATAAAACGCCTATGATCCGTATACCCACTTGTGCTGAGTTTCATACGTAAATTAGTACGATGAACGCACTATGTGCTTGTATGCACGTCTCTAACATGGTCAGTACATGAAGGGCCCCCGTGCACTGGGCGACCAGGTCGTGCGGCCTGTGGTCGTCGCTGTCAAAAAACACGGCGACGTGCCGCGCGGCCACGTCCGTTTTTCATTGATAATTCTCGATCACGTGATGAAAAATGACCACGGAGCTAGTATGGTCGCCTGTATGCCGCCCGGGATCCCAGTGGCCACTGCGACTGACTGGCCGCGGCGACAAGTGTGCGGTGCTACATATACCGTAAGCATTCTCGTTGGCCGCAGCGATCTGGTCGCGTGGCTTGGTCGCTTAGGGCTTGAACGCACTAGGCGACTTGACCGCGCGGCCAGGTTGCTGCAGCCAATGAAAATGATTAGTGCGTGGTTTTCCATAAACGATAAGCATTCTCATTGGCTGCAGCGACCTGGCTGCGCGTCCAGGTCGCCTAGTGCGTTCGAGTTCTTAGTGCACGTGGCTCGAAAGACGGAAGAAACCAAGGAACCAGGAGGCAAAGCTTTTCTAGAAAGTTATTGAAAAAAAGTACAGTGGGCAGTAGCGATGCTGACAGCTTCAAAACCGGGTAAACAATCACATCAAAAGAGTGAGTCTTGGGGGCTCCCCCCCCCCCCTTCCACATGCACACACAGAAGCTGAGGCGTTTTTAGACTGCTGAAAGTGTAATTTTCGAGGTCCAGAAGAAACGTTTTCCTTCCCTCCTTCCCCCGGCGAAATAACGTCCCTAAAGGTGTCATTGTAGCTGTCATTTTTAAGGACAGCTGTGAAATGGTTAGGGAAGGGACCAGATTTTAAGTCCCAAGCAGGAAATTGCAACGAGAAAAAATTCATCAGTAACAGAAATTTTACTTGTAACTAAAACTTTTATGTACCATTGGCATTTTGTCACTATGGCCAGTCTGGGGCTGGGGGTGGGTGTAATGAATTTTTGTTTAGGACCCTCTCTAGGGGAAGGAAGGGGTCATAAACTGTTTTAGGCACGTCAAGATGGGGAGGAGACTTACAAAAACAACACTGTCTAAACTGGAGAATTTTTGCCCATCGAAAGACACTTTCAGCAGTCAAAATATCTGAAAATCTGCTATCGTATTTGCAATTGAGGAAAAAGAAAAGTACGCGTTGAAAGTCCGGGTTTGTGGATCAGTCTAATGGTTACTGAAAATCTAATTTTCGCATTTTTGTGGCTCAGTGCCTTGTGTTGACTTTACCTTTGCGTGTCTAACATGGGATTCCGCCTTCTACTTCCTCTATCATCCTTGGCCTCAGAAATTAACTGCATCAGCAGTTTTTATTTTTTTTTATTTGCCTACTAATTGTTTTTAAGAGCTGGAATGGACGAGGTAATTTAAAAGGAAAGTGAAAATGTGGAAAAGAAAAGTGAATGGTTGGCATTTCCCATGGTCGTGCATCCTTCCTCCCTCCCCGCCAATGTATTTTTGCTCTTGTTGCATGGCTTTGCTGATGGACACTAAAGATTGCATGTTGCCACTCGCTTCAGGTGTCATTAACCGTGGAGCCAGGGAATAGTGACATTGCCCTCGCTCGCTCTCGCTGCCTCACTATTATATTTATTAGGTTTATATATACTCTTCTTCTGTGAAAGTTGAAGTGAAGGGCGCGTTTACGCGACGCGATTTCGCTTTATGTAACGCGATCTCGTGTGGCTTTCTAAGGGCGCATTTAGGCAACAACTTGCCTTTGCATTCTCGCAGCTAGAATTCAATCGCGATGGCAGAGGTGACATTGCCATGGTAACAACGCTAAAT